>CM041776.1:317080760-317156707 GCA_023374045.1 Limonium bicolor | reverse complement strand
CCACCACGCGACAAAAATTATAGTTCCATCACCAAATCTTTTTCGCAAAACATCAATTAACAAAAAAAATTTAGAAAACAATACTAGTTTATACCAATTCTATAATAAATATTATGGATATTAACATATAATTTAGGTTATACAAACCTTTATAAACTTGTAACAAAAAAGCTAAAATCACTAGAGGAATTATATTAACACTTAAACTAAAAACCATAAACCATTTAAATACTTGTAAATCTATGTACTAAATAACCATAATTATTCTAATAAAATTAGGCTCACATACACATTATATTGTCTCAACTGACGACCCTAAACCCTGCACTACAAACCATAAAAAAGCCTTTGATGTTTTTAGCATTCCTATGGGGATTTTTAGGGTGTTGGGGGGGGGGGGGGGGTAGGGTAATCTTTTTACTTAGTTCTACGCTTTATATTGTCGTCACTAGCTCGACAGTTTTTCAGGGTTTGTGGTTTAGGGTTTAGGGTCGTTAGACCCTAAACCCTGTACTACAAACCCTAAAAATGTCTTCGACGTTTTTTAGCTCTAGGGTGGTTTTTTGGGTGTTTGGGGGGTAGGGTAATCTTTTTGGCATTAGTTCTACACTTTATATTGTCGACATTAACTCGACAGGTTTTTAGGGTTTGTGGTTTAGGGTTTAGGGTCGTTAGACCCTAAACCTTGCACTACAAACCATAAAAATGCCTTCGACATTTTTAGCTATCCTAGGGTGGGTTTTGGGGTGTTTGGGGGTAGGGTAATCTTTTTAGCATTAGTTCTACGCTTTATATTGTCGTCACTGACTCGACAGTTTTTTAGGGTTTGTGGTTTAGGGTTTAGACCCTAAACCCTGCACTACAACCCATAAAATGCCTTCGATGTTTTTAGCATTCCTAGGGTGGTGTTTAGGGTGTTTGGGGGTAGCGTAATCTTTTTGGCGTTAGTTCTACGCTTTATATTGTCATCACTGACTCGACAGTTTTTTAGGGTTTGTGGTTTAGGGTTTAGGGTCGTTAGACCCTAAACCCTGTACTACAAACCCTAAAAATACGTTTGACGTTTTTAGCTATCCTAGGGTGGTTTTTTGGGTGTTTGGGGGGTAGGATAATCTTTTTGGCATTATTACTACACTTTATATTGTTGCACTAACTCGACAGATTTCCACACACACAATTATAAATAACGTTTCCAACGTTTTACATAAAGGTGTTCACAAATTCAAATAAATGTTTCCACATGTTCATGTAAACATTTCCACGTTTCTACAATTCCATGATTATCTATAATGTTTCCACGCCACGAGTACATATAAACATTTCAACTACATGATTATATATAAACATTTTTATAATTATATATGATGTTTCCATGACACAAGTATATAATGTTTCCACCGTTATACATAAAGGAATCCACGAGTTCGAATAATGTTTCCACCTTTTATTTAATGTTTCCACCTTTTTATTTAAATATTTCCACGTTGTTATATATACGTTTCCACTTTTTTATTTAAACGTTTCCCCACCATCTCTACGATTCCATGGCATGATTACTTATAAACATTTTAATAACTATATATGATTGTTTCCATGACACAATACGACTCCACGATTTATATATAAACGTTTACACGCCATGATTACATATATACGTTTACCCAATTATATATTCCATACCACAATTAAATATAACGTTTCTACGACACATTTCCACGCCACAATCAAATATAACATTTCCACCGTATGCATAAACGTATCCACGAGTTTATATAAACGTTTCCAGTTTTTTATAAACGTTTCCAGTTTTTTATATAAATGTTTCCACGTTTTTATATAACGTTTCCACGTTTCTATATAAACATTTCCACGTTTCTATATAAACTTTCTATATAAACGTTTCCACGTTTCCATTATTATATATAAACGTTCCACACCATGATTATACATAACATTTCCAACATTATACATAAACTAAATGTTTGGAGTCGACTTTACGTATTTATTAACATTTAATTTTTATATATGCACTACACGATAACTTATAACACGAAGGCTAAAAAATTACGTGTAATATTTTTTAAAATATTATATCACTTTTTTTAATTTTGAAAATAATATAAATATTAGCTTGGTATTTTTTATATTAGCAACTTTCTTAATTTTCATCAGTTGATTGATGTATTTTGAATTGCTATACTCCATTATAATAAATATTGTAAGATTAGAAAACTATAATACAATAGTGATATCGTTCAGTTTTTTTTTCTTTTAAAAAGTGTAAATATTTAACTGTGTTTAGTATTAATTCAACTTTTTTAAAAAATTCAATCATGATATATGTTCATCAACAAATATTATCAAATTGAATAAATAATATTTAATAATAATATATACATATAATATAGTCTATAGTAATTTTTTATATAATTAGTGAATTATTTTATTAATATTATATTATTACGTATTTTTAATTCACAAAACAATTACACTTTATCATTTAAATAAAAAAAAATAAAAATAAATTTGTATAAATATGATATGTCCAATAACAAACAACAACATTGACAGTGATACTCGAAATAGACACTTTCTTACTTTTTATAAAAAAAAAGAAAAAAATAAAGAAAACATTCCGTCGCGTGACGGAAAAAGGTTGCCCGTCACGTAATCTGCTCCCTTGTATTACGGTCTATCATTTGTCTACTTCTGGTTCATTTATTCTTTATCCGTTAATCAGTCATCTACGCAAAAAAGGCCGACGATAACTCAGGTGGATGGTGAATTTTTAATACCATAAGTAATACTCCCTCCGTCCTGAATTGACCGTCCTGTTTACTATTTGGACATGTCGCTTGACTTCAATTTTTAACATATAAGATAAATTAATTTTGAAAATTTAAATTTTGCATATGATTCCTTACATGATAAACTATATATTACAAAATTTAGTTTTATAAAATTATTTTATCTTATATGCTTAATATTGAAGTGGAAAAACATGCCATAAAGCAAACAGGACGGTCAATTCAGGACGGAGGGAGTAAATTTTTAGTATTATAATAAATATAAACATATTATATTTTACTTGTATTATAATAAAATTCACACCATAATAAAAATATCTGGGTTGTTATTCGAAGTATAAAAATACTAATCACTACAGTATAAAATTTTTTTAAATCATTTTAACGTTATAAATATGTGGTGACATCGCGTCATAACTTTTCTTTTTGAAAAAATCATTTCATCACCGTGAACCATAAAAAATGCTATCGTTGTATTAGATGACGCTAAACCCGTTTTTATTACGTTCGAACGTTATAATTGTAACGTGACAATAAACGGTGTTTTACGGTACGTTTGATTAAATTACAGACAATGTTACAGTTTGAGAAACGTTGTACTGAAAACGTAGTTGATAACGCCAATTTCGGGTAAAAAAACGCTCTCATTGTAGTAAAAGTCGTTAAAGTCGTATTTATTGCGTTTGGACGTTATAATTGTGATTTTATGTTAAATTATTGATGCATTCCTGTATTTACTATGAAACGATGTTAATATGTTGAAAACGAATCAAAACAAGCGTTTTTTGAAAAAACGCTCCAAAACGCGCATGTTATATATAAACGGGATGTATCTGGTATCTTCATTTCTCGCGCATGCACCATCTCTCCTCCAAATTACCTCGCCGGAATCCTCTCTTCCTGATCACAGGAGCCACCCGGACCACTACCGAACACCGCCGGAAAAATTTTCCGTTGAGTTTTTCAATTTTTTTTTTGCAAATTATAGATCTTGATGTGGTGATTTCGAATATGTTGTTAGAATTTAGAAAACACATTAAATTAGCCTAGATCTACAAAATAAAAATCTGGAAAAAACCTTGAAACTCCATTAATGGAGTCGCCTCCCCTACCGACTCGAACTGGGCATACTCGCCCCGCCTTCCGACACGGGTCGGCGTGACTCGCCTCACCCTTAGGCACGTCTGGGCGTGCCTCGCCTCGGACGTCGACACAAGCGATGCAGTCTCGCCCCGCCTGCAGACACTAACCGTGGCACCTCGCCTCGCTAGAAGACACGAACCGGCCTCGCCCTAGAGACGCGACCTCGCCCAGCTCGCCCCGGAAGAAGACACGAACTGGCGCGGCTCACCCTGGCGGCGGACACGATTTGCCCAAACTCGCCCCGTCTATTGGGGTGAGCTGGTTTTTTATAATAAATCTTTTTTATATTTATTAAAATAATTATAAATCATGACATATTAAAATTAACAAGTACTAATAAAACAACTCAAATATTAAATAAGAGAATGACAATTATAAAGTCAAGAGTTACAATAATGTTTAATTACTTTAAGAATCTCATATTTCTTATGAGTTTTTAAAGTTTGACCTTCCTGGTCAATGGGGATGACTAGGAAGGTCAAAGTTGACAAACTCATAAGAAATATGAGATTCTTAAAAGAATTAAACATTATTGTAACTCTTGACTTTATAGCCATTCCAACCTTCCTTATAATAACTTTACTTATATTCTTTATGTCTAATGTTTTATAATATATGAAGCTCATCTAAATACATCAATTATAACTTAAACATATAATTGTAACACTCCTTAGAACAAGTTAGGATTATAATATGCTCAAGAACTCCCTTGCTAAACCGGTTTTTGTGTAGGTATAAACTAATGTGTTTGACTTGTTTTATGAGGAGGATGATGCTACTATGTACCTTTAGCATCTATGTCGAAGTGAGAAGGAAATTGGATATATTTCTTAGATCTAAACTAACACGATAAGTTATGTATAAGTTTGGGTGTTAATTTGTGTCGTTGGTGTAACCAAAAATGGGAGGAAGTTTTATAGGTTGTTTTCTTAGTGTTTTAAAGACCATTACGGTTGATTAGACTTATAATAAGTTGTAGGATCACTTAGATTAAGGTTGATTAGACTTATAATAAGTTGATTAGTGACCATTCTATTGCTCATGTAAGTGTGGATTTTGATCAGTTTTTTGGCGTCGATTGATCTCTTGGTTGGTTAACTTGTTGATTATGAGCAAGCAAAAAAGTGTATTGGTATTTACCATGTAATTAATGTCTACTGTGAAATCTTACTCTGACTAATGATTGTTGGATTTATTGTTTGAATGTTGTGTGGTGAATTGGAATACATATAATTTATGTCTTTGTAATTATAACTCAAAGTTTACCACCAAGAATAACTTATATGTATGATATAATTATTTTGTTGATTTAATATTACTTACTTTTGTAACTCATCTTAACTGGGTTGCTTCAACTTGTGCGGTGATGGATAAGTTCAAGAAAGCTCTTATGAACGTGTACACCAAAAGAAGAAGGACAAAAACGTGGAGCGGCCAATGACTACTTCATACCGTCGTGAGCGCGGTGCCGGAGTTGATCCTCCACAACACTCGTCTTTCCAGCCACAGCAGGGTCATGTTTAGCCTTCACGACACTCATTAGTCCAGCCACAGCAGGATCATGCTGGGCCTCCACGTCACTCATCATATCACCCATAGCAGCAGCCCATCATGGACCCATCCCCTGCCTAGTCATTCCACGATTCCGACCCAATCGCATACATACCTAGGAGGAGGATGCCTGCAATTTCATCCTCTGCAGGTTGGTCATCTGCTGATCTGGCCAAGCTCCGTAGCTCCAGTTACAATATAGAGGGTCAGAGTAGCCACCACGTGGGGCATATGGAGGCACAGACTTCTGCTGGTGGTAGCTATCATGACCACCGTGTGGAGCATGCGGAGGCACAGACGTCTGCTGGGTGTAGCTATCATGACCCCCGGACCCCTCTAGATGTTGCAGCAGCCGTTGATATGGACATTGATGATGAGGAGGCTGAGGAGACAGATGAGGATGAGGGCCTGGACGAGGACGACCCTGGTCATGAGAGCGCGACTGATGAGGAAGCCGCTCTTGCTATGGAGCCCGTTATTCCCACTTTCTGGAGGCTAAATGAAGTGCCAGTACCCGGTGGTCCACTACTGACTAGAGTCATCACCAGTTTCGGGGGCATGTCGTCATTGAACTTTGGTCATTGACTAAGGTATGTGCTATCTTATCTTTCACTTTGGCAAGTAGATTTAATTATTTCTACATACATGTGTAAAATTTGTGGTAATTGTCTAGGACCGGGGTGTTTTGGGATTTAAACCCGAAACCTATAATCAAAACTGACCGGTTAGCGGGGTTCCTTGCAAAAGGGCAAGGAATATGATTATGCACTCAGGGTTGGATCATCTGCTAGATGTCACATGGGGTTACAACAACATGTCATTGATCTCGGCCTTTGTAGAGAGGTGGCAGCCGGACACCAATTCTTTCCACATGCCTTTTGGAGAGATGACGATCACACTTCATGAAGTGTGGCAGATACCGAGGATCCCAATCGTTGGTCATCCGGTTGTGGGGAATCCGTCAAACAGTGAGCTTAAGGAGACGATGGCTACGTTGTTAGATTTTCAAAACGGCGTTGAGCAGATGACAGAATTCATGTGGCATACTAGTTCTGTTCAGATATGTCCACTTATAGAGTGGTGTTCGACCGAGTAGAGGGTACCTATGAAGGAGGTGTGTGGTTAGCTCTACTATGCGATCGCTACTACCATCTTAGCTAACAAGGGGCATGCATGCATAAGTCCTCTACCGTTCTGGTTAGTCACCCTCATGAGTAAACATACGAAGCTAAAGAGGTATGCATGGGGAGTAGGTACTCTTGTGTGGTTGTATTGCCTGCTGGGGATAGCATCTCATGCTGACTGTACTAGCATTGCTGGCTCTTTGACCCTTCTCGAGTTAAGTGTTTTAATGTACAACAATGTGTAATAAATTTTCATGAATTCACATTAATAGTTGGCATAATTTATTTTTAAAATTTATGTAGTGCTGGATATATGCGTATTCCCCCACTCTTAGACCAGCAGTTAGTGCTGATTGGCGTGATGGGGATGATAGACAGTGGGCTATGCGATGGGTTAGGTCCACATCCTAGCAGAAAAATAAAGATCCGCTGGATAACTACCGCAAGCATCTAGATGCTCTGACAACAAGAAATGTAAGTGGTACAACAATTTCAATTTGTATTATTTACATTATTGTTTCTTATTGATGCTTAAGTTTCCCTGTGATCCAATGTAGATTGATTGGTTGCCCTACGATCGCGAGAAGGTGAATGAGAACAAGGGTCGCACTTGGTACAAGGGTACCTTGTAGTACATGAGCGTGAATGAGCCATGTATGCCGGAGCGTTGTCTTCGCCAATACGGGTACTTCCCATCTCCCCATATTAGACCGAACACTAGATCCGAAAAAAGAGGAGAAAAGGATCCCCCTATAAATGTGTGTACCCCCCCCCCCCCATGTATAGTGTGGGGACACCACACATGAGTGTGGTCCTACTCCGGGGTTCACTAAGACACGGGCGGCGCTGCATGCATGTGACGAAAATTATCTGGATTCGTACGTCAAACACACCCATCCATAGATCCTGAATCCTGACATGTATGACAACACCTTCGTTCATCGGCTGAATCCCGCCTTAGTAAGTTGATCTCTTCCTTTGTATAATTTCAGTTGATTATAGCATTTTATGAATGCTAGGCTAACTTTATAATATTATGTTACAATTCATGAGTGAGGCAACTGAGGTTGGTAAGCCTTACTTTCCTGGGAGCCGTAGTCGTAGCTGGGACTGGCGTTACTACCGTGAGGAGATGCTAGACGAGGAACAGAGGCAAACTGAACAGGGGATAGATGAGGTCTTCAGTACCTTATCTATATGGGATTCATACTATCACCAGTACGGCGCGTCATAGTTTAAGGTTTTAAGTTTTTGTTGTTTTAAGATACAATATGGATTGTTTGTTGATTTTGTACATTTGCTTGACTAAACTATTGTAGTTATAATTGTTCACCTTTCTCCACTTCTTGTTTTTCTTTCTCCGCTCCTTATTCTCAAAAGACTACCGTCTTTGTTGTTCTTCTTCTTTTTCATTCATAATGACATCCTGATTGCGCTCAAGTTTCATCACTTTCCTCCACATCTTATTCGTAAACATATTGATTATGATTATTAACTTTTCCTAAAATAAAATGATTAGAAAGATGAGATGATATCCTGGCATCAACTCAAGATCATTATATGGTATAAACATGGAGAATTCAACAATATGGCCAATGTTATGCACTAGAAGACTATTTATGACATTCAAATACTCTTCGTTAGGGAGTAATTCAGTGTTGGACCTCTCTTTCTTCAACATTGCCTTGAATGTAGAAAAGAAGATGTAGAATGTTTCATCCATCACTAATGATCGAATTTTGGCCCATTTGTGTCTCCAACCGCTGGACAAGATGCTGATCCTTACTTGGTTGACCAGGGGTAACTTTTCAAGTATACCTTCTATCACAACATCCGGAAGGTTACTGATCCTATCCATAAGCACGAGATAAGATGGAGCTCAGGGTTTGGTTACATACCCAAATTAAATCCAGAAAATATAAGAACATGTTTATTCCACGTCCAATCATCTACCAAAGATTATTATAAATCCAGAAAAGTATAACAACATGTTTATTCCACGTCCAAACATCTACCAAAGATTATTATAAATCTAGAAAAGTATAACAACACATTTATTCCACGTCCAAACATCTACCAAGCAGAACAAACTTAATGTTTATGTATCAGAGAACTAAAATATATCAAAATGCATAAATTCTTTACAGAAGTCCAAGTATAACAACATGTTTATTCCACGTCCAAACATCTGCCAATGTGCTGATATAAAAGACTATTTACGACATTCTAATACTCCTCATTAGGGAGTAATTCAGTGTTGGACCTCTGTTCTTCAGCTTTGGCTTGGATGTACAAAAGAAGTTATAAATCCAGAAAAGTATATCCCAAGGGATCCCTTCCAGCACAAAAGTCCTAGAATTAAAACCCTATGAATCACAGAATCGAAAGTGAATAACTATCTAATAATCCAAACATCTACCAAGCGGAACAAACCTAATGTTTATGTCACGAGAACTGAAATATATCAAAATGTAGAAATTCTAACAAAAGTCCTAGAATTCAAACCCCATGAATCATAGAATCGAAAGTGAATAACTATCTAACATCCACCAAACAGAACAAACCTAATATTTATGTCACGAGAACTGAAATATATCAAAATGTAGAAATTCCTAACAAAAGTCCTAGAATTCAACCCCATGAATCACAGAATCAAAAGTAAATAACTATCTAACATCTACCAAGCGGAACAAACCTAATGTTTATGTCATGAGAACTAAAATATATCAAAATGTAGAAATTCCTAACAAAAGTCATAGAATTCAAACCCTATGAATCACATAATTGAAAGTGAATAACTATCTAATAATCCAAACATTTACCAAGCGGAACAAACCTAATGTTTATGTCACGAGAACTGAAATATATCAAAATGTAGAAATTCCTAACAAAAGTCCTAGGATTCAAACCCCATGAATCGTAGAATTGAAAGTTAGGGTTCATTTCGATCAGCATGTAAATGCTTTCTTGATCCTAAGTTACATTGTCTGTGAGGAAATGTAGTAGAAATTGCTCCTCCTCATCAGCGTACAACATACCAACATTAATCACACCTTGTGTTCAATACAAGTTGTTTCTGATGTTACTACCACGAGAACTGAAATATATCCAAATGTAAAAACCTTAAATGGTTTTATGTTATAAGTTACATTGATATATAACATATGGGATCATTTCATTACAAACCTAATCTTACTACCACGAGAACTAACACGATCAATTACGCAATGACCAATAACCTAATTATTTCCTGACATTTGTCTCTCTCTATTCGTTGTGCTATTACATTACGTCGCATCTCATAAGTTGGTTCTGCTGTTGGAAATCATCATCACCAGACTCAATAGGATCATAAATAACAAGTAATGGAATATGATCGATGAAATCATTATACTCCATATAATTCTTCATCATTCGGCGAACTGATGTATCAGTTCATACATGCATAAAAGTCCACTCGTAGTCGCCCTCCAGCCCCAAATACACCATTGTTGTTATGTTTCTTTATCTTAGTTGTTGTAACTTAGTTTTCTTTAACTTAGTTGTTGTAACTTAGTTTGTAACTTTGTTGTTTTAATCATTTTGACTAAAATTTGGTCATTCAATTCTCATTTGTTTTAGAAAAAAGTGTCTCCTCATAACATTCCAACTTATTCAACAAAGTTTGGTGAAAAAAATGTACTGCAAATAGTAAAGTTTTTGCTATTCGTAGTACAAATTAATTTTAAATCGTATTAATAGTGTAAACACATAAATAACAAATCCAACACTTAAAAAAAGATTCCAGTATTGATTACAACAAAAAAGTAACTAGCAAAATTCGCTACTAATCAACTAGAAACTTTTTGGGTAAAATTACTTTCAGATATCATTTTTTGAAAAAAAAAACATACGGACACATCATTACATGTTTACAACGTTAATATGATTAATTTTTTTTTGTAATGCGGTGCTTAGTAATTTTGTACTGCGAAATAGCAACCCCAAAAAATATTGCACCAGATCAATAAGAAAATAAATAAATCAAGCATCTTATTATGAGTTGTATGAGAAAGAAAATAAAAAATGAGTTGTAAATTATAAGTACAACTATTTTTTTTATATAAATTCTTTAAAATAAATTGATTAAATGAAATAAACAAAGTATAACCCGGTTTATATATAACTTATTTTATGCCTATGTTTATCAAGATATCTATTTAGGCCTTCGGGGAGCTGAAGTTGATAGCTTACTTCGGAAGATATCATAATAAAAGCTTGAACGAGAAAACAATCATTTGGTAGTATAAAGGTTCTGTTTAGAATGGTTTTTTTGGCGGCATATTTGTAATATATTTGATAGTATGGAAAATTACATCCTCCACCTATGATGGTGAAATTGCACACCCCACCCATGAGGTTTCAAAAATTATTTGCCTACTCATGTGGTTTCCTCTATTTTACATCCGACAACTTTTCTAATATTTGATCAACTTTAAAGATGGTTAAATGTTGTCCAAAATTGACGAAATTACATGGATGATGCTAATGTGTTATATTTGGTCTAGCGTAAAATCCAAAGGTTTTTAAGCTCATATGTGATTGAAGACCCAATGAATATGTGACATGTGAACGTGTTTTCATTGGGTTCCACAGGTCATATATGAGTTTAAAAAATTGGACTTGGCATTAGACAAAATATAACACCTTAGCATCATCCATGTAAGGTTTTAACAAGTTTGGACAACATTTAAGCATCTTTTAAGTTAAGAAAATATTTAAAAAGTTGTCGGATGTAAAATAGAGGAAACCACATGGGTGGACAAAGTAAGTTTTGAAAGCTCGTGGGTGGGGTGTATATTTCGTCAAACGTCATGGGTGGGGATGTAATTTTCTCTTGATAATATATTGTTGGTAGTTTTGCGTTTGCATATTTGTAGCATATTTGTTTGTAGTTTTACGCTGGTATATTTTTAGTTGTTGAAACAATGCAGCATAGATTAGTTATGTGCAGTGCATTTACTGTTTTCTGTACTATAATTACAAATATTGTATTACACTACGTAATAGCAACTTTTATCAATATATCTATTTCTATAATTTTATAATGCTTACAAATATAAAAGCGTAATGAAACGAGAACAAGAGTTTCAAATTTTAAGATAATGTTGTGTGAAATTATTTAGGTAAATTTTAACTTTTAATAACATATGATATTTTTGTAATTTTTTATGTTAATAAATTTATATAGATTAACATTTTTTTATACTTTTTAAGTTTTTCAATAAAGAGATCACCTAATCTACATATTCATTGTTTATTTTATTTTATTAATCTATGTGGTATTATAAATAATCCATGGTGAATTAGTATTTGGATGTGGTTTCTTTTGAATTCGGCTAACATCTGATAAGATGTAAGTAGTATTGTTTAACAAATAGTTTTTTTTGTAACTAATGTCACAAGATAAGTAGTTAAACTCATGCGGTTGGTAAAGTCACAATAATTACAACGAGAAAGAAAGTAGGTATAAGTAAAATGAAGGGACACGACGTTAAAGAGAAACATAACATATGATGCATTACAAACAAGTCCTAATGAGTCGAACAACAACAAAAATTAAAGCAACTCAATTCAATACTCCCTCCTATTCTAAATATAAGTCGTTTTAGGTGCCATTCGGTGACAGCTTACAAAAAGAGAGGGGATTAATGTCAAGATTAATCTATTGATTTGGTAGTATTTAAAGTGCACTTTAATCGCCACCTTTAGCCAATGCCGTTCGTTAGTGACATTTAATAATTGATGTGTCATTTATCTGAAAAGTCCATTATACCCCTACGGTGTGAACAGAATCGGTGCAAATAATCCTCATTTCCCCTTCTTCGATGATCTTCTCGACACTCGCTAATACCCTAGACTAGCTGAGGAAAAAGAAAGAGACAGGAGAGGAGAAGAACTCGGAAATCAACAGAAGCTACTTATCAATGGTGATCGAAAAACAAATCGAAGTTGACAGCCCGCTTGTCCGCCTCTGCATAAAATCAGCTTGCAGTAGTGTGGAGGCGTGGAGAGATGGCGACGGCAGCGGAGGACGCTCGAACGTTTACCTGCGCCGCTAGCTGAAGCTCTGCTCCACTGCTGTGGAAATTCTTCCCCTTTCTTCGGCGATCTTCTCGGACACTAACAACAGCAGTGAAGCTGCCTAAGGAAATTCTTTATATGGCATCCGCGCTAACAGTGTGAGTTTATTTAATGGCGGTGCAGAGAAATCCAAGATATTAGATTTGATGGAGTAAATTATCTCCTTCGGGCTGCAATCGTAGGATAGGGTTTGAGTGTGGTAAATTTGATTACCATACGGAACTCCGAACTCAACGATTGTTAGATAATAAATGAGGGTAAACATGTAAATTACAACTGTAGTTGGTGTAGATGCTCGCGATTTAATTTCTGAACGCAGCAAATACTACATTTATCATTAATGTGGTAAAAGACGAAACGCAGACATTAATCTGGAGATTTTGGTCAGTCCAGCACAGCACATTTAGAAGATTAATGCGGCCCTTATTTGCCAAGTGCACGAAACGCAATGGTCGAACGGGGCCTTAGGCTTTAGAATTATGTTCAAATTATAAGTCGTTTTAGACTTTTTGTATCTATCTTTCTACTTTTACCCTTTCTACTTTTTTAATTATTATTATCATTGCACTCTACTTTTTATCTTACCAATAAAGTTATACTTTTTTATTCTTCCAATACGAAAAGTAAGGGTATGCTAGTCTTTTTAAACTCTTTCTTAAAAATTGTGAAAAAATCTAGAACGACTTATAATTAGAACAAGAGGGAGTATATGCTACTCTATTTATAGAGCCATTTGTGCGACATATATATGCACAAGGAGAAAAGCGCAGGACAGTAATTATTGGGTTGAATCACTGTTATGGATACATAAATCATTGACATCTCCTTCTTAATTTGTAAAGATGTTTGAAAATTACTTTTTGGGAAATTTCATGAAATTTCAATATATTTTTAGCTAATTCATAAAATGTCATTAAAAAAAAGAAAGTCACAAAATGTTACTATATTTTTAAAAAGTTTATGAAATGTCACTATAGATGGAAAAAAGACCAAAATACCCCTACTAGTTAACAAAGTACTTTTAAAATTCATAATATGCCTACAAATGTTAAAAATTAACAAAAATATAAAAAATATAAAATATAAAAAATTTGTAAAAATGAAAATATCATTTAATATTAAAAAAATAAATATTTCCTTTTTAAAATTTATTCAATGCCATAAAAAGAATATTGAGTTCTAAACAAATACTTATACCAATTTTCTACTAATATAGTATCATAATTTATACCAAATAAGTACCATAATTTTTATCTTAAATTTGTAATTATTATTTTCCATCAATTTATATTATTTATTTCTTCAAAGTAAATAATTTTTTATATTGCTGATAAATTTTAAAAACTAAAATTTCTAAATACAATAATTATTGGAAATAGAGCCACTGATATTAAATAGTGAAACTTGTTTGAAATGTAGAATAAAAGTTTTCATATATAATATATAAGTTGCATATTATTATGAAAACTTTTTATTTTACATTTCAAACAAGTTGTATATTATTATCTGAAATAAATTATTATGTTTAGAATTTTAGTTTTTAAATTTTATCAATAATATAAAAAAAGTATTTACTTTAAGAAATAAATAATCTATATTGATAGTAAATAACAATTATAAAATGAATGATAAAAATTATGATACTTATTTGGTATAAATTATGGTACTAAATTGGTAGAAAAATTGGTATAAATTATTGTTTAGAAGTCAATATTATTTTATGGTATTAAATAAATTTTAAAAAATGATATAATTTTTTTAATAAGATATTTTAATTTTTTTCAATTTTTTCAATTTTTTTTTATTTTCTTAATTTTTTTATTTTTTTAATTTTTTAATTTTTTAATTTTTATTGTATTTTGATATTTTGTTAATTTTTACATTTAGGGGCATATTGTGAATTTTAAAAATATTTTGTTAACTAGTAGATCGATTTTTATCTTTTTTTCTATCTATAGTGACATTTTATAGACTTTAATAGACTTTCTTTTTTTAATAACATTTCATAAATTAGTAAAAAATATAGTGACATCTCATAAAATTTCCTTACTTTTTTCGGCTACTTGATCGACTTAACATAGATTTTACATTAATGTCTAGATTGCACTTCAAATAATATTATTTTAATTCTTTTCTTACAATCTTTTTCTTTTTTCTGTATTTTGAATTCAAACCGTACTCACATTTTTTCACCCATCACCATTTCATATTCTCTCTCTTTTACAAATTTTACTGGATTTCACTCTATGAGTTGCTCTCATGCAATGGCAGAGATCGTGCAGACGGCGAAGCCGCGTGCAACTAGGTGCACTCCTCTCCATTTGGAGTCCAGTCAGCAGCTGACTGGATTGTTTTGTTGATTGGACTATCTTTTTATTATATTAACTTTAATTGATTTTAACTTTTAAATATATGCCCAAAATAAAAAAAATTATACCATTGTTCATCTAAATTCAATCTCTTTAAAACAAGACCAAACATGGATATATTTTGACAACTTTAAAATTTTATATTATTTACATGTATATATGTAGATATCAACCATACTTGTTTTAAAATTGGTATGTCAAGAAGATATGATCAACCACATGACTTAAAACACATCATATAAATAATAATAATAATGATAATAATACACCACAAAACAATAATAATACATTACAAAACAATAATAATTTTATCGGTTCCGAAGTTTGTTATCTAATTCACCACTTATTAGTTAATAAATCATAATATCAATTTTAATGAATCATAATATCAAAATTAATGAATCATATCTTTATTTTAGTGTATCATCACAAACATATAAAAATAAATACTTTTACGCAATGCAAAACAATATTTGGTATGTATGAAAATACACGGTTCACTATATAAGGTTTAAAATACATCATATAATAATAATACACTACAAAACAAAAATGATTTTTATCAATTCCGAAATTTGTTATCTAATTTATCACTTATTAATTAATGAATCATAATATTAATTTTAATGAATTATAATATCAAAACTAATGAATCATATTATGATTTTAGTGTATCATCATATACATGTAATAATAAAAATTTTAAATAATAATACAATACAAAACAATATTTGATACGTAAGAAAAATACACGATTCACCATATAAGGTTTAAAATACACTATACAATAATAAACACTCCAAAAAAATAATGATTTTTTCTAAAGTTTGTTATCTAATTCACCACTTATTAGTTGAATCATAATATCAATTTTAATGAATCATAATATCAAAATTAATGAATTACATTATGATTTAGAGTATTGTCATTTATATGTAAAAATATTTTTTTTCAAAGTTATCAAAAGATATCCATGTCTGGTCTTGTTTTAAAGAGCTTGAATTTAGATGAACAATAATATAATTTTTGGACTTATATATTAAAAGTTACAATCATTTAAAGTTATTATAGTAAAAAGGTAATTCAATTAGCAAAATAGTTCAATCAACTGCTGAGACTGCTAAGTCAGCATGCCCATATCTATCTCTACGCGACACTGCCGCACGGTAGAATTTGCCGAGATCGTGACGTGACCGGCGGCGTCAGTGGACGACTGATAGCATTGGACATTCTAACTGTCCATTTTGGCAACTCTGATAAACTCGTTACCATTTTCTAATGCGAGCAAGATAGGCCTACTAATTGCACAACCATCGACACATAGGTGGAATTCTAAATAAATAAATTTTATATTTCCTTCGGTCATAATAACTCGGCAGTGGAGTGAATTCTACTATTAACTCAAAATCCTTTTTTTTTTTGAAAAACCAACATGACATTCGATTAAGAACAGATAGTTAGTATACCAGGGGGAAGTCAGGAGACTTCCAGCAACTCGCAGGGAGTTGATGCTTACTAGCAAAAGAAGCTAGGTTGTGTGCTGTGAAATTGTCTAAACGATTAACATGAAAGCATTGAAAATCCACAAGTGGACTCAAATGTGCCAAGGCATCATTGAGCAAAGTGACGGTGCTTGCTAGATACTGGTAGGGCCAAAAGCTGTAAGATAAGCAACGGCGGGCTTGCAATTGGATAGAACCCGCACCCCCGCGGTAGTCAAAACGCTGAGCAAGATGAAGCGCCAAAAGTATTGCTGCAGCCTCCATATGAGAAGGGTCATGACGAGTGTAACCACCCCAAGCAGCAGCGGCAATGACTGATGCATGGTGAACTGCAATGGCCGCGATGCCAAACCTGCCGAATTTATCCAGCCCTGCATCTACTGAAATCTCAACCCAGCTGGGAAGACTAAGACGGGCGTCAGTCAACCTCGAAAATTGAGATCCTACCATGGGAAATCTGACAACGGGCAAACCAAAGACGCCAAAGGAGCGATAGCAGTAAATTCAGGTGGGGCCGGAGCATTGCTGAGCAAGACTGCATAAACCAATCAACAAAAGCAGCGTCTGATCCAAAAGAAGGAGGGAATGGCATCCTAGTCGGGGCCAATATTGCCGAACCGATGGACAGGTAATTAAAGCATGTACCAGAGTTTCACAACGGCCACAAAGGGCGCAGACTGCCAGGTCCGGGGAGTGAAGCCGATAAGCCAATAGACCTCGACAAGGCAACACCCCCTGCAAAACCTTCCATCCAAACAAGCGAACACGAGGCGGAAGGTCCAATGTCCATAGCCGCTTATTAGCCAAACCTGTAGATGAGGACGACGTAGAGCTGGAAGGTTGATCCTTACAAGAAAGAGCAACATCACAATGGTAAGCACTCTTCACTGTAAACTGCCCAGATGTAGTGAGACCCAATACCAAGTATCTGGAGATGTAGCATTAGCTGACAGATCCAAATTACGAATATGCCAAACATCATCAGGGTGGAAAAGTGACTCAATAAGTGGGATGTTCCAGGTGCTGGGGGTCAGCATGAGATCTGCAATGGGAGCACTACGAAGATGAGAAGGGAAAACCAAAGGTAGGGCAGACCTCCGGCTTGGAGGGAAGCCACCTGTCATGGACAAAAGTGTGGTGGCCCGTACCAACACACTTGTGTGCTCCAGCTTGAATAAGGTCACGAACAGAGAGAAGGCTGCGCCAGACCGGACTGGAGTTTGCAACAGGCTGGAGCTGATGAAACGGTGAATCATGAATTAACGAGCGAGCGTGGAAACTGGGATACCAGAGATTGTGGCCGGTGAAGAATTCGCCAAAACTGCTTTGCCAACAGGGCACGGTTAAAGCTACGCAAGTCACGAAAACCCAAGCCCCCCGAATTTAGTGGCAAACACAGTTGTTGCCACTTCTTCCAATGCATGGTCTTGGATGTGGGAGAGCCACCCCACAGAAACGTGAAATCATACCTTTGATAGCAGTGAGAAGCGACTTTGGCAAAGCAATAACCGACATAACGTACGTAGGAATGGCCTGCTGGATGGATTTGATAAGATGCAAACGCGCCGCTTGTGACGTGACGTGAGACCAACCCTCAATTCGACGGGCCACTCGGTCCTTAATATAAGCAAAAACGACATTCTTGTTACGCCCTAGCTGAACTGGGAAGCCCAAATATAGACCAAAATCATGAACCACACGGCCGCTGAGAACCCCTGCCACTGCCTGACGAAGATGCGGCCGTAGGCGATGGGAGAACATAATAGCCGACTTGTCGGCGTTGATACATTGGCCGGAAGCTTGCTTGAAATCCTCCAAGATGAAAGATAAAGTTTGGGCATTTGTTGTGTTTGCCTTACCAAAAATGAAACAGTCATCAGCAAAGAGTAAGCTTGTAATGGGCGTGCCAAGGCCCGGGAAGAGAAAACCCTGAAAGTGATTGACCTGAGCCGACAAATGGATAGCTGACGTGAGGACCCTCCATACAACATAGAAAGAGCAACGAAGATAAGGGGTCGCCCTGGCGGAGGCCACGTTGGGGGTAAAATATGGGCCCCTGATGTCCATTGATGAGGATAGACATGGTGGCAGTTGTAAGACACTTCCGAACTGCCTTCAACCAAAAAGGGTGAAAACCCATCCGGGCTAAAACCTTCAAAATAAAAGACCACTCCACCCGGTCAAACGCCTTGGACATATCAACCTTATATGCAAAGTAACCACGCTGCTTAGCTTGAGAGGTGCGCATCAGGTGAAGAATTTCATGAGTGATGAGCACCTGATTAGAGATGGAACGATCTGTGACAAAAAGCTGCCTGATTTTCAGAGATAACAGCAGGCACACATGCTGGACGCGGTTTACTAACACCTTTCTAAATGACCCGATATAAAGTGTTGCATAAAGAAATAGGCCGGAAATCCGTGATAGATGTGGCACCAGCTTTCTTGGGGATAAGGGCTAGGTGAGTATGGTTGAGATCCGCAATAACAGTGTCAGTATTGAGGAAAGCCAAGGCCGTATCAATGAAATCCTCACTAATAATAGGCCAGTAAGTGCGAAGAAACACCCCATTTATACCATCTGGGCCGGGAGCCTTGGAGGGATTTAATTGTTTGTAAGCAGAAACCACCTCTGCACGGGTGAAAGGTTGGCCCATTGGGTCAAACTGATGGGGCGGAACACGGGCCTCGACACAAGCCAGCAAATGATGGTTGGGTTGCGGATTAGTAGTGGTAAAAAGATGTTGGAAGAAAGAGCGTGCCACAAATTCCACACCTGCCCAAGTGGTTGCAGTCGGCAGAGATGGCGAAGAAAGGCTGTGGATCGCATTTCGGCGTGTGCGAGCCTTAAATTTATTGAAGAACAGCTTATTATTTTTATCACCTGCTTGGAGCCAACTGATTTTGGATCGTTGCTGGAGGCGTATTTCATCACGCTGTAAGAGAGAGTCAACTGTAGCGGAACAGGTCTTCCATTTCGCTAATGATGTTGGAGTTGGGGCTTGCTGATCTAACTGATCAAGCTCAAACTGGGCCTGACGAAGAGCTTGCTTTTCAACCCATATCTGCCTAACTCCCCAAATGCGTAAACGGTGACCACAAGCCTGAACTTTGGACATATAGTCACGGTGAGCACTGGTAGTCCATACTTGTTGGACCAGATCACGGCACTGGGCATTCGAAGCCCAACAATTTTCAAAACGAAAAGGTCTTGGGCCACGCCGTGTGGAGGGCTGAAGCACTAACTTGATGGGCTTATGATCGGGGCGGCCCCATCGCAGATGATTGTTTTGTGCATGGGGATAAAGAGCTAGCCATGCATCATTGGCAACAAACCTATCTAATCTGCTTTGGACATAGTTCGGTTGTGCGGTGCGCTTAGTATAGGTAAAACATGAACCTCGAAAACCCAAATCTTGCAGCGAACAAGCAGTTTAAGCAATTGCGAAAAGCTGACATCGCTGCCTGTGATCTAAAAGCTCGTCCTCGGTGTTCCCGTAAGGCCAACACCTCATTGAAATCACCACCAAGGACCCACGAGCCGTGCCATTGATCATACAATAACGCAAAAGTCTCCATGTCTTCCATTTTTCAGTAGCATTGGACCAGCCATACACCCCCGTCAGACGCCATTCAAAACCCCCAAAACGACTTACAACAATATCCACATGATGCGAAGAAAAACTAGAAACAGTAACATGCAAGTTCGCAAGCCAAAAACAAAGCAACACCCCCCTTCCTTCCTTCCTATCCCTATCCCCCGCAGCCCAATTATAATCCGGGAACTTAGATGCAACAGACCGCATCTCAAAAGAAGACATTTTGTTTCCAAAATAATTACAAAAAGTGGGGCTTCCCTACGTACTAAACCAACCAACCAGCGAACTACCGCGGCATTGCCTAACCCACGACAGTTCGTGACTAAGACATACATTATTATGAGCGACCCGAGGAAACCCCCGGGGCCGCCTGAGGTGGAGATCCACCGGAGTCAGTGCACTTAACACGCTTCGAACCTTCAGTCGCCTCGGGATCAGTGGAGTCATTATGCTCAGAGGAAACAGCCGGATCATCCGGCGACTTGCGTTTGCGGTTGCCTGAAACTGTTGGAGAGGCCACAATCTCACCCTCCTCGACCTCATGATCACCCTCATCAGTCAGGTTCTGAGTCTGAGGTGTAGCAGGAGAAACAGCAACGTGCGGTTGAGCATCAGGCAGCAACTTCAACACCAGACAGTGGCTGCTGACCCACTGCTTGAACGACAACCGGTGCAACAGATGGAGGGGCAACTGAAGCTGCAGCCTGGCGGGCACGGGCAGGACTGAAAGAGCTTGACTTTAACCATAATCCGTAAGGGAAGACAGTGCCCGCAACCTCGGACTTCTTGGGACAGTCGTGAACCGAATGATCAAAGAAACCGCAGATGAAACAGATGGTGGGGAGACGCTCATACGACAGTGGCAAGACAGTGGGAACACCTGCTATGGTGATTGTAATAAAACGCAGCAAAGGACGAGAAAGATCCAATAAAACCTTAACGCGAAGATAAGGATCAGCAAAACGGCGGTCATAATCAACATAATCCATAAACTGCCCTATCTTGTTACCAACCCTTTCAGCAAACATGACATTGAGAAAAGCCATCGGGACCTCATGGACTCTAACCCAAAACGGTGCATACCGAAATTCATGCGCTTGTGGAGCAATGGACCGATCAATATCAGAGAGGACTAGCAAGCAACCCTCAAATGTCCAAGGACCCCGACCCAGAACGTCATATTTCCTTTCTTCATCAGGAAACTCAAACAGAAACACATTAGAACCCAGCAATCGAACACTCAGCTGATCATGAAGGCGCCATAACTTGGAGAAAGACAGAGATAACCCCTTGACATCAACAGATTTGGCTTGGAGAAGCTTACCGAGGAGACAGCAGTTATAGTCGACAGAGGACTCAGTGTTGGCAACGTCAGAGACATCAAGGGATGCGCCTTCAGCGTCTGTTAGAGCCAAATGGGCATATTGGTGAGCAATTTCATCCATGCCAGTGGATGCGGACGCCATAGTCGGTGGTGCAAGTTTCGCAAATGAAAGTAGCAGAAGTAGGAGCGTGGATGTGGGGAAACAATTCAAGGAGCAAGATCGGGAGAGCAAAAGGTGAAAAAGTTGAGCGTGGAAGGCTGGGTACGGTCCGTGACTTTTGAAGATGAAAGAAATCGAAACGACGGCGGAAGTAATGATTTGCATGTTGGGATGGATAAAACGTGGCCTCGGGACTGTGTAAATGTGAGTTTAGTGGCATAATCCGGCAGGAATAATATGACCTGTGGCATGAGATCAATTGAGGGAGAAGGAACTGGCCAATTCATGGCGCATCCCTTGATGTCTCTGACGTTGCCAACACTGAGTCCTCTGTCGACTTATAACTGCTGTCTCCTCGGTAAGCTTCTCCAAGCCAAATCTGTTGATGTCAAGGGGTTATCTCTGTCTTTCTCCAAGTTATGGCGCCTTCATGATCAGCTGAGTGTTCGATTGCTGGGTTCTAATGTGTTTCTGTTTGAGTCATATTTTTTTACTATTAATTAGTTTATTGTTTTATATGTTGTATGCATTGATAAAGTTAACTAATTAATTATCATACTTTTATTTTATAATTTTTTACTTGTATTTGTATATAAACTATTAACTAACTAACTTTTTCGTACTGAGTTTATCAAGCTTTGAGTGTGAACGGACATTTAATAACAACAAATTACTTATCTTATAACATTTGTTACAAGTTACTTTATTTATTTTTAACGAGATAAAATTTAAAACAGTGATTTAATATTGATAGGTGTAGTACAGAAAAACGTTAAATACATTTCATATAACTAACATGACACATTAATGCTGCAATATGTCACACTATCAAACTGCAGTTTTCAAAAAGCTACAAACACTACTACATAATTTGTATATGTCCACACTTTTTAGTTCAAATTTTATACACAAATAAAACTTCACTTATAAGTGTTTTATAATTGATGTAGAGAAATTAGGGATATTTTTATTTTATATATACATATTTGTGCCTAAATTTAACATAAGCTCTTATTATATAGTTCTACACAAATAAGTGTAACTAAATAGAGTAGTTATATTAAAAATTTACTATGCTTTATTAAGTGGGGTTAAAAAAATGTCATTATCTTTACTTTTTGTAGTAGTGAAATATGCTAGCATAAAACTGCCAACAAATACGTTAGCGCAAAACAGCTACCCAATATGCTGCAAAACAGTCATGCCTAACAGAGCCTAACCTTCTCTTCTCCACCCTCTTTTTCTTTTCTTTTCTCTTTTCTATATGAGAGTAATACTGAAATACCCCTAGTTCACATTAATGTTTTAAAGGAGATTCAGGACCGTTGACCAGAGATCGGCCCGGAAAAATAACGGGCCGGTCCGGTTTTACTTTCCTAGAGATAAGGACCACACCAGGACCGGCCCAAGACCATGTGAAGTTTGGGCTAGATTGGGGTGCCCTACCAGGACCAGCCCGGGACTAGGACCATCCTTTTTTTTGAAATAAAGTCATTATTCGATAGGGACCGCCTATATTTCAAAAAACTACTAGCTCTTTCTAAGCCTAAGTTTGTGAACTCGGTGATAACTAATATTCTTAAGAAACAAAGGACTACTAGCCCAGGCTCTACCTACTCCATTTATGATGATTATCTTGATTTGACTTTTAATTTGGGTGATGATGAGGTTGTTGATGTTCTCATGTGGTGAGAAGACTAACAATCGATGTTTCCAATCTTAGCTCAAAATACACGAGATATCCATGTAGTTTTTGCCTCAACTATTGCTTCTTAATCAGCATTTAGCACGGGTAAACGCGTGTTGAACGCTAGAAGATCCAGCTTAGCATCGGATTCAATAAAAGTTGGTGTATGCAAGTATGATTGGGACGTTGCTGAGATACGTTCACACAGACAAAATCAAGAGAATGATACTTTTGAAAAAGATGATCAGTTGACGTTGAACTCTGGCAATTTAGATCAAGGAGCTACTGACGGCAGCGAATGCCGTACGAGTGCTTCATTAAGTTTTAGTTTATAATGATTGTAATATTAAGATATTGGTTGAACATTGAACTTGGAAATTAGAACTTAGTATTCGAACTACTAGTATAATATTATTGTAATAATAGAACAATGTGGGTTTTGATTCTTTTGGGATACATAGGCAGCTTATCTTATGATTTTATGAATCTTAAGATAAGTGCAAGCCTCCAAAATGAATAAAATCTTGTTTTTTTTACAATACATAAGATTATTTGGAAAATATTATCATTTTTATTATAACTTTACAATATTACTAATTAGCCATAAATTACACAAAATCTATCATTAAAAAAAGCCCGATGCAGCCAGGACCGGTTACGGTCCCTCAAAAAATGGGACCGAGACCGGAACCGGTTACTAGCGGTTTAGGGCTAGTCCCTCACTTTGGGGACTGGGACCAGCCCGGCCCGTGGCTAGCTTTAGGAGATATGGTAAACCGTAACCGCGGTTAAAAGACTCCAACGATCTTTAGTAGTGTAAGTAGTTATAATGGTGGCACATAACTCAATTTAGTATAGTAAAGGCTACTTAAGACCTAAAAGCTTGTAATTAACATAAGAGCACATTAAGTATGAAAATGATCTCTATCATTGTCCCTGTGTTATCCTAGTTCCTTTCTCTTAAAAGTATCTTCTTAATGGCTTATTTGGGTGTTATTTAGAGCTAGTAAAGAGGGGGGGGCTTGTTTTTCATTCCTTAAAGTACATTTTTGGAAGTATTAGGCTAGAATGCACTAATGAGATCAAGAAAACAAAGAAAGGAGGTGATGTTGGTGCTTGAGGGAGGTAGTAAGCATGAAGTGGTAAGGAGTGAGATGATTAGCTCTTGGTCTGATGAGGTTTAGACAACAGCTAGGTGAAACAAGCATGTAGAAGGTGGCAATATCTTAGCACATCACTTGACATCACCTGATGAGACACACAACCAAAGAGGAGATGGCATCCCACATGGCTATCCAACCAGCTTTTGAGTTTCCCTAATCTTAGCTAAGGCACTTTAAGTATTCTAGGTGGTGGACAAGTGGAACTTAGGTGGCATGAGACTGTAGTTGCTTCACAAAGGGGCAAAATGATTCATCCCTTCATCCCTTATAGTAATCAACCAACCCATTTTTCTTAAACTCATCATTCACTCCTAAATACTCCTCACACTAAATAAGAAAGGGAGGAGCAAACTCAGTCTTGTAGAAGAGAAAATCCAACCGAGAGCAAAAAGGGAGGATGAGCTTTACTTCTATCCACACTCCATATTATTCTAAAGCTTTTGAGGTTCTTTAAGGTGTTTCTAAGAGCATGCACTTCAGTAAAGAGGTCTTAGAGTCATTGGAAGGATCTCTCCACAATTAAAAAGGTAGTTTCAAAGACTAACCATCCTTAAACATCTATATAAAGTCTTTGTTATTCTAAGGGTTTTAAGCAAGTAAGTTGAAAATGAGTTTTTAAAGAAGAAAATGATGCTTTAAGACCTATACTATGTTACTGAAACCGGGGATGTTCTGGTTGTGTGGAGGGTGATTTTTCGGTATGAGGGGGGGGGGTCTATCTAAATATGGTTCTTGACTGAAAAGCCTAGATCCTAAAATGCCATTCTGTGGAGGGTGAAAACCTGTTATTCTGGCATCCCTCAAATACCTACTAAATCGTCCGTCTTTCCCAGAAAGCATAGAGGGGAGTGCAAGTGTGCACTACACCCGCTCTCGATGGGCTCCACGCGGACTTATGCTCTAAGGGCGGAAATTGACTAGAGTCGCCACCTAGTTTGACCTAAGGAACTAGGAAGGGAAGAGAAGGGTTCTAAGAACCGTTAATTGACTCTGATGATTGTTACCTACGGATAGGACTTATCTGGTCATTTGTAGAGATTCTGTTTGGGTTCGCACTGGGTTACACCCCTTAGAAGTGGCAACGACCACGACTTCGGATTGGTGCCCGAGGAAACCTCGGTCTCCAATTGTCGGGATTACCTTCTTTCAAAACCTTTATAGAGAGATTCATTTAAAGCCAAAGATAGGATTAGGATGAGAAGAGAGAGAGAGTAGATGAGACGAGCTTTTCTGCCAAGCTTATGCCAAGAGGAAGAATTGGTGAATTCGGATGAGTGTGGAATGAAAGATCAAGAGTCTGATTTTAAGAGTTGAAGCAGTCGAGAGTTTGTGAGAGTGGGAGGGGATTTGAATGTTTGATAGACATGAATATCGCCCTAGAGTTGGGAGAATGGTTTTTTGGATTGGAATGGGGTCGCACCCTAGATGGGTTGCCTACGTACTCAACTCCCTGTTGAGATCAGACCTTACGTAGTTCACGTTTTTTTGGAGATGTTTGAAGTTTCGGGTTTGAGGGGGTAGTCTGTGAGACGCTTGGGTCTATGAGACGCTTGAAACCTTGAGACGTCGAAGTCTGTGAGACGCTCGAATCTGTGAGACGCTCGGGTCTGTGAGATGTTCGGGTCTGTGAGACATTCGAATCATTGGGATAACAAAGTCTGTGAGACACTCGGGTCTGTGAGGTGATACGGGTTGTTTGGAGGTGAGGTGGTTGAGTGAAAAAAAGCATTTTGTTCGATGTGGGGTCGCACCCTGTGGGTTGCCTACGTACTCAACTTCCTGTTGAGATCAGACCTTACGTAGTTCAGGGTTTTTTTGGAGATGTTTGAAGTTTCGGGTTTGAGGGGGTAGTCTGTGAGACGCTTGGGTTTATGAGACGCTTGAAACCTTGAGACGTCGAAGTCTGTGAGACGCTCGAATCTGTGAGACGCTCGGGTCTGTGAGATGTTCGGGTCTGTGAGACATTCGAATCATTGGGATAACAAAGTCTGTGAGACACTCGGGTCTGTGAGGCGATATGGGGTTGTTTGGAGGTGAGGTGGTTGAGTGAAAAAAGGCATTTTGTTCAATGTGGGGTCGCACCCTGTGTGGGTTGCCTACGTACTCAACTTCCTGTTGAGATCAGACCTTATGTAGTTCAGGTTTTGGAGATGTTTGACATTTCAGATTTGAAGGGATAGTCTGTGAGACGCTTGGGTCCATGAGACGTTTGAAACCTTGAGATGTCAAGTCTGTGAGACGCTCGAATCTGTGAGACACTCAGATCTGTGAGACAATACGGGGTTGTTTGGAGGTGAGATGGCCGAGTGAAAATGGCATTTTGATTGATGTGGGGTCGCACCCTGTGTGGGTTGCCTACGTACTCAATTACTTATTGAGATCAGACCTTACGTAGTTCATAAATTTTGGGTTTTGGGAATTTTTGAGGTTTTGAAGGAATTAGGTTTTGACCTTTTGGGTCTTTGAAGGATCAAAGGGGTTTTGGAAGGTTTTTGAGGTGTTCGTCTGTGAGACGCTCGGGTCTATGAGACGTTTGGGGTGTTCATGTGGTGGGGGGTATGGGATATCAAGGTCTGTAAGACTCTCGGGTCTGTGAGACATTTGAATCTTAAAATGGAAGAGAGATTGAGGTGTTCGAGTCTGTGGGGCCCTCGGGCCTATGAGACTATAGAAGTTTGGAAGAAGTCGGGATTAGGGGGATGATTTGAGTTTAAGGTGATTTGGAGTTTGAATGATGATTTGAGTATGTGAGGCATTGGAATTTGGGAGAAGTCCCGGGTTTTTCGGATTTGAGATGATGAAAGGGTTGATGTTTTGGGATATTTCGGGATTTGAAATGAGATGATGATGGGTTGAGTTGTTTGGAGGAATGATTGTCAAAATCGTCTCTCTTAAAGTTTAAAACCGAAAAGTCATTTTTGTTGTAAAAGGGCGGATAATCCCGAGGGATTACCCTATGTACCCCCTCGAACACGACACTTAATTAATGGTAAGTGCCGAGGCTCGAAAGATGGGGCAATGAATTTATGTCGAAAAATAGGATTTAGAGAGAAAACACCATGAATGAGATGTTCTCGGTCAGACCCTAATAACGTCTCTAACTCCCGGGTTTTAAAACGTTAAAAACCGAAGACCTTGAAATCGAGCGGAAGGGAGTAAGACGATTCTAAAATCCCGGCTGCAACTAGGAAGGCAGTTACATCCCTAGCACCCCGCCTTGTAAAAATCTAGGCTGCAATTAGGGGAGGTTTGTCACCCTAATGCCCCGCCTAAAGAGATCCAGACTGCGACAAGGGATGTTACGACCCCAGTGCCCCGCCTCGGATTTTTATTTGGAGGAGAAACAAGTAATGTCTAACTAGGAAGAAAACGTTCTTTGAAGGTGTTAAGTTAGGAAACTTGTGAAGTTGTTCGGAATTCTCGATGAAGAAACACTGATTTTGAGAAATGATTTTAGGAGAAAACTTTTGTATATGTGAGAAGAACTTTCTGCGTTTGAGAAGAGTTTTCTGTGATGTGAGAAGAGTTTTTCCTTTAAAATTCCACAAAATGGTTTTTTTGAAAACTTAATGAAGTTTGAATAAAATGATTGTTGAAATCTGAGGAGAGAGATTTTTGAGTTTGAAATTTGAACAGGATTTACAAGTTGAGTTTGAATTGGATGAATTGAATTCGAGTTGAATGGAATTGGACTGAATTGAAATGAGTTGGGTTTGAATTGGGTTGATTTGAATTCGGGTTGGGGTTGAAAAACGAATCGGGTCAAAGTTAGACCGGGTCAAAGTTGGATTAGGTCAAAGTTGAGATTGGTCAAAGTCAAAGTTCAGATTGGTCAAAGTTGGACCAAGTCAAAGTTGGGTCAAGGTCAAAGTTGGACCAGGTCAAAAATTGGGTCAAGGTCAAAGTGGGGTCAATCAAAGTTGGACCGAGTCAAAGTCAAAGGTCAGGTTGGTCAAAGTTGGACCGAGTCAAAGTTCAGGTTGGTCAAAGTTAGACCAAGTCAAAGTTGGACCGAATGGGCTTGATGGGCCAAATGGGCTTAGTGGCCGAATGGGCTTGATGGCCTTGTTTGGGCTTTGGCCCCGAAATGGGCTTGGGCCTTGAAATGGGATTTATGAACTGTGGGCTGAAGTGGGTTTTGAATTGGGCCTCAGAGTGGCCTTTTGATTTGGGCTGAAGTGGGATTTGAATTGGGCCTTGGAATTAAATTGGGCCCGTTCTGGGCTTTGTTGGAAATTGGGTTGAAATTTGGACCTTATCTAGAGTTGGGCCGAAAAAAAGAGCCTTGCTTGAAGTTGGGCCAAAATTGGGCCTTGTTTGGCTTGGCTGAAGTGGCCCCTTTTTTATGTGGGCTTTATTTGTGAGATATTAACAAGTGAAAGGAATTGATTTATTGTTTGTTTATTAACTCTTGATTAGGGGTGTATTGAAGTCAAAGGAGGATTCCACCCACATAAAACGGATGAGAGATCCGTTAGGCATGGGGTGATATCGCATCCAAAGCCCTCCTAAAATAGCCTTAAGGGCTTGTTTTTTTGAAGTTTTTGTTCTTATATACATATAAAAGTGGTTTGAGTGTTTTCTGAAGTTATAGGAGATTATTGCCCCACGAAACGAATGAGAGACCCGTTAGGTGTGGAGCAATAATACATCCGAAACTTTTCTATCAGCTTAAAAGGTCCTAAGGGGAATAACTAGGGCTTAAAACATCAATAAGCAATGAGCAAGGGCATAAATCACAAAGCAGCAACGCAAATATCTCACAAAGGGTACAAACATTGGAGAAGCAAAATGAAGTGTAAACGTTATGTATAAAAGTTTGGTGATTGAACACCAGCAAAAATCCTACAAGATTTCAAATTAATTTCCAAGCTCAAATCCATATGTAGAAGGGGTAAACTAAGCACTAGAATAACATAACAAAACCAGCTAGAGATAACGTGCTAAAATTGTTCACATGCAGAGAATGAATTAAATTACGAAAATAAATGAATCAAAAGACAACCAAAAGTAAGAACAATAAACAAATTACAAATTAATACAAACATAGATAACAATCATAATTAAAGAGCTGCTATGGGGGGTCGCATCGACGCCGCCTCACTTGAGCTGATAGGATCAGCAAGAAGTGCACCAACCGTTACATGTGTTTGAAGCGGAGACCCCGGTAGTCCAAGCCAAGATCCCGTTCCTTAGTCTTAGAGTAGTTTCTAGTTTCACGAGCATTATGTACATGTCAAAAACATAACCAAAAGAGGCAAACTGCATTAGTCAAAGAACGGAAGAGGGTTGGGATGTGTGCAATGGGATCATACGGCCCCTCTCAATGGGAGGAAAGGGGGCAATCTAATCATCTCCCACACTCCAACCGAGAACATAGAAAAAAGTTTCAAGCTGCCAACAAATGCTAAGGATCGTAAGATAAATCAAGCATTGGGGTTGCTACTCAAATTAATTCGCCATCTTAGATTATGACTCAAACTGAAGTTAGTATCAAAGATGTGACGTTGTGAGTCATGTGGGATCATACCTAGATGGGTTTATATCATTTCCCTCTAAGTTGAAGAATTAATAAGGACCAACCAGCCAACGAGTGATTTTGTCTTAACGATTATAACATGGGGCAACTATAACTCGATTCATGTTCTTATCTAAGCGCAAGTGACAATGTCATGCTAGTTATCAACTTAATTTCCAAACCATATCAATGCGCAAGGAGCAATTAATAAAACTGAAATGCGTTAATCAAAATTGAGTTGAAACTTCCAAACCCATGAGGAGCTTTGGCGAAGCCCAAAGCATGTAAAGCCCAAAGTCATTCGGTCAAGTCCAGCCCAAGCCCAACTGATTGTGCATATGCCTCGCCAGTGAGAAAGTTTCAAGCCCAAAGTACATCGTAACACAAACGCAGAGTCCAAGTATAGCACAGCGCAGCCCAAGCGAAGCAAGGAGCAACCCATATCCGGTTTGAACATATGTGTACCTCGGTCAAGTGATAAAATAAGAGTAAGGAACAGACGGTGGACTAAACAATATAATATTCTTCAAATCATTATCAACTTGACAAATGGTGACCAACAGCTTTGGAGTCGCAACTATATTCGCAAATGAACATACCAATGCCAAGGAGGAACATAATGGCAGTATAGAGTGAATCCCGAACCACAAAGGTAATTGTTCAGAAACGAATAGGCGCATCAGGAGGAAATGACAATGAAATTGAACATGGCCCAAAACAGCATTGCATTTAAACCTCGCGCAACTGGGAAGTGTTGAAAAACACTAGTCCGATGCGAGCAAGCAGATTAATACTCAAATATATCATCAACACAGCAATTCGGTGTGCTTTTTTAGCTCAATCACGTTATCAAAAGCTGAGTACGTATATAACTTCATCAGTCCAGAATCAAACCGACAGAGAAAAACATAAAAGTCCAAATGAACTTTTTAAACCAGATTCGAACAGAAGCCTGACCAGATTAGAAGATATACCAAGTAACCAGTCACTAAATGAGTTGTGACCACCCAGCAACTAGTTTACATGATCAGCAGCGGTAAGTAATACCCAACAAATTCCTCGGATTGTAGATACAGAAGAAGATTAACACCGAAGTCATAAAAATGGGCAGAGCAGAGAAATTTCTCGCGCAGACAGTCAATAAGCTGTGATTTTCAGGAGTCAAACTAAACCCAGTTAACAGTAACACCATTACCGCATCACGAGTAAACCAGAACTCATAATTAAAGCTTAAAACTACCAATAATCATTCTCAACACATGTATTAAGCAGTTGTCCGAAGTGAATGAGAGTATGGCTCACTAGACAACTGAATAGTACAGCAAACCAAATCTCATCGATGAAGGATTCATATGTCAGATAAACACGATGAGATTTCGATATACCGTTACCGTTGGGCTAAAACCGTGGGATGGACATCCAAACCCCAGCGAAGCTAGCACCATCTGAAAACGCAGAGACAAGAGCGAATCGGACCGTCCAGGGATCGATCGAAGCCGAGAATTCTCTAGATGTCGGAGTCTCAAGAGAGCAAAGGAAGCATGTTCTCCTTGTTCGCCAGAGAGATGCAAAATTACCGGAAGAGAGACTGAAGGAAGGCAGAGCATGTATATTCTTGTTTCGCCAGATTGAGCAAAAATTACCGTGAGGAAGAGATAAAAAGAGGGATGAAATGAGTGGGTGGTGATGGAACTCGGGGATGCGGGAATGACGGTGGTGGTGATGGATGTTGAGAATGACCGGGGGAGGAGAAGCGTTGGAAACGACCGATTCAGGGAGGGCATAGATTTGTTTTTTTATTATTTGAAGACCGAGAAGAAGAATCGATGAATGAGGGGGGAGATGAAGGTCGGATATGCAAAAGAAGAAGTCGCCCCCCTGAGTCGTGAAACCGAGAGTGAAGAAAATGTTAATGTCCGCCAGTTCTTTTTTTTTGGAGAAATGCTGGTGTGAAGATGAATGATAGAGGGAAAGTAAGGAGATCGAGGGAGTAGGAGTTGGCGGTTGGTTTTTCATTCGGGGATGCAGACAAAGAAAGCAAAAATGGGGAACTGCTGTGTGTTGATGGCCATTATCGACGGAGAAAGCCTCGGTGAAGGGAAAATGTAACGGGATTGAAGATCCCGATCTCTTTTCTTTTTTGGGATGAATCGGGAGCAGAGTCGAGAAGGAAAGAAATCAGAGAGGCGGCTACTGTGGAAAACGGGCATGATCCTAGTAAATGGAGGGTTTTGCGTGTTTTATAATAGAGTATTAGGGTTTAGAAGATGGGTGGGGTTTTGATGTGGGCTTTTTGAAGCCATGGGCTGAAAATAGAGTGGGTTTAAGGAATTGGACTAGGCCAGACTTCAACCAAGTGTGGATTGGGTTTGACGGATGAAAATAATTTGTATAAATAGAAATGGAAATAAAAATACTAATGCTAATGGTAGAAAATAAAAATAGAAAAAAGTGGATAGATGAATAAAAATAAAATAAAATGAAATAAATAAAATAATAAATAGAATATAAACAAAACAAAATAAGATAGTAAAATAAGTGAATAAACAAAGGGGATGACCTTGAAACTGGACTGTCGATGGAAATTCATTTTTGAAGAATTGTGTTTTTTTTTCTGAAATGTTTTGAAAAAGATTATAAAATGATGGTTTCGTCTTAGTACGCACGCTAATATGTTTTGAAAAAAGAAAAGCGACGACCCCTCTTATTATTTCAGAATTCGCTTTATGGGGTGAGAATTTTTGGTGTCTACAGGTTGTTTTATCATGAAATTATGAGCTAAACTAATCATGAACTAATTCGCTTAATTGGTTGATTATTAAGTCCTAATGTGTTATTATTTGTTTGGAATGAATAATCTTTGTTTTAAGGTGTAAATCTTGGTTGTTGGAATCATAACACTAATCTAGTTGTTTGTTGGTTATGGCCGAGAGTATGTTGTTTAATTGCAATGGATAATCTTGTTTTTGAGTATATGTTATTATTGTTGATCTCTTTTAAGTTGAACTTATGTATTTATCTACAATTATGTGTGGTTTTCTTAAGGAAAAACTACATGATTAATCAAGGATAACTTGGATGTGGAATGGACATGGGTATATGGTTGGAATTTAAACTTTGACACTAGTTGTCTTAGTATGATTATTTAGCTCATGTGTTGCGGGCTCTATGAGACGCTCTTGGTTTTCTAATACTAAGGTTTAAAGGTACTATAGGGGGTGTGCAAATCTTTTAGGGCCTGGGGTGCGGTTGGAAAAGATTGGATCGCCTATATGATTAGCGATTTATCCATAGACTTTGAATGGTTGGAAGTTCATTGGATAATATACATACTCAAACTGGTTGATTTAAGTTATGTCTTGGCAATTTGGAATGTATTTTGTGTGTGCTTGATTATATATATACTTATGTTGGTACACTATTTTCTGTGGTATCTTTGAATTACTCAGTTTTGTTAACTATTTGGCTTTGTGACTTGGGATCCTTTCCGTATGTTGTTTGAAACTATAGCCACATGTACATATGAATATGAATCACTTCCTTGAAGTGTTATGGCGACGAGAGCTCGGGGATGAGAGGATAGAGACTTGCACCAAGATTACATTTTGGTTTAAACTTTTATAAGATTGTTGTAATATGTAACAACTTTTGTAGTGTTTACATATTATTATGTGTAACTTGGTGGTAGCCTTAGCATTCACAGAGGTTGCGAATATGGCGGTAATATCTGTTAGGTTTGAGACTTCCACTGCTAGATAATTAAAGTTAATTGTATCATTAAATGGATTAGAAAGTTGAGGTGTTACAAATACACTCATAAAGAAACATTACTATAGATATCGCACTATCTTATGAGAGACAAAAATTAGGTTTTCAACACTCTCACACATTTTTGCTTCTGCCACCTTATTTTTACAGTTATGTCTACTTTCTAGTAACATAAAAAAGAAGCAATTCTTTGATTTAACTCTTTTTATATGTAAATTTATCATATACTTATTAATTATTATAAGAATGTAAATGTTTTTCATAATTATTGCCACTATCAATACTAATTAAACATAACAATATCTTAAATTAACTGTTTTTATTTAGGATTAAAACCTATACATTATTTAGAAAATAAAACATTCATATAATCTACAACCAAAAAATGTGAAATGAATACACATCTCTCATTATAATGATCAAGTATTTGAGGGCGGTGATCAATTTTTCTAAATGGTGATTAATTTCTTGAGAATGGTGATAAAAAATTATGAAAATGCTAATCAGATCTCTAGAATGCTATGAAATCTTTGAGAATATTCATAACACAAATTAATATAAAATCTTTGTCTCACGAAAATACAAGTATTGGGTAGTTAACTAAAAGTTTTTTTTTCTATTGTATACAAAAATATATTTGAAATGGATCACATTTTATAGAAAATGAGATTTAGTGAATTTTAATAGAATTAGTGTATTTGTATCTTTTTACTTTGAAAAATATTAAGATGTAGAAAATATAAACATTAAATTTTAAAGAGTATAATGGATCTCATTTTATTGGACCCGGATAACTCCATAGACTTATAAGTTCTGTTCAATTTAAGATGTTTACTTTTGACTGTAGACTTTTAACGTACTCATGTTTGTTTTAATTGCGACTATTTTCTCTTTTATATGCAATAATAGCATGTTATTATAACCCACAGAAGTCCAAGAGGGACCAAGTATGCTGGATTAAATCTTTTGTTAGTTAAAGCTAAATTAATTCATCTTAATTTATATTACATTTTATTTTATACATATTACACAATAATTAATGAAATACATACCTCTTTGATTTTATTTATTGAACTCCATCCCAAAACAGAATATTTCAGCCATCAATTGTAATAAAATACTTCAATGTTTACTTGTCATTTGACTTTAATATTTAACATAAGATAAAATAATTTAAAAAATTTAAATTTTACATATGATTATTTACATGATAAACTATATATTATAAAATTTAACTTTATAAAATTATTTTTATATTATATAATTAATATTAAAATGACAAAACATGCCATAAAGTAATTTAGGACGAATAAATAACTAATCACTCCTATTCGAAATATCTATAATCTACTGTATCATTTTAGAGATGAATATGTTTGAATGGGGAGTATTTGGTTACTTGAGTTCACCTTTTCGCAACTGAAAAAAGTCCAAAGAAGACAAGCGAAAGTTACAAAACAGAGACGGCTTTGACGTCTTTCAATCGACAACTACAAAACAATCCCAAAACCAACAATAGGGTGCTCGTATCACCACAAAAATGAAAAGATACAAATACAAGTTGCATCCCAACACAACCACGTGACCCCATACCGTAACTGAAAATTTTCTTACCACCAGCCAGTTTCATGTTTCACCCTGAAATAAGAACCAAAAAGTTGGGTAGCAGGTATGTCTACAATCATGTACAGTATGGTAAGTAAATCAACCAACGAGCCATAGAAGATCATTTTCCCTGGGAAATTAACGTTGATCCCACAACAGAGCAGCACAGCCCTACAGCCACCACCAATAAATAAATAAATAATGGAACACCCTGCGAGATATCACGATGGAGCTGCAACAGAGCGAGCAGTGCCCCTCCCAAGACCACCACGGCCAAGTCCAAGACCCAATCCTACTGGGACACCACTTGTCTGTCCACGTGAACCATTCTGATGGTTTTGTTGGGAAGACCGTACCGGGACATTGCAGCTCGATTTTACATGATTTGCATTTGCACTCATGGCAGAATGATGATGACCATTACCGCAAGAAGCTTGTTGGTGACGTGAATGTGCAACACCATTTGGCATATGCGAATTGCAAGCCGGCATGAGGCCCATCTCTTCATCACGTGCTGATTCTTCAATACGTTCAATATCTTCATTATATCCGCTGATCAAAAATTCTGAGCAGTTTTTCTTCATACCATGATCATACGGATTCCTAAACCGGCCACCAGGGCCTTTTAGGTAGTTATATCGCATTACATTTGCCATTTCATTTGTGGTTATGTTTCGAGATATCTACATGGATCAAGAACATAATATGAGATTCATGTATTTGCTTAGTAGTTTGAAAGAAAAGTTGAGGGAAAAACAACCTGAGAGGCCTGGACAATAAATAGAACAGCGACTCCAAAGAAAAGGAAAAAATCAGCCATCAGAAAGGTTACAGCGCCAACATGACGAGTACAGTACCAGTGTGGTTCAACCATGCCCCTAATGATGATGGAGCAGCTGGATCAGTCAACACTCCTGAAAACATAGAAACCTCTCTTGATTAACCATTATGTCAAAATCAAAGTGGACAAGTATGGAATGCACTAAGAAAAGGTGGAGTTAGTGCATACTAATGAGAGCAACTGAGCCGGTGATTAGCATTGCAGCAACTTCCAGAAGAAGGAACATGAAGAAATCCCACTTGTTTTTCTGCACCGGTAAAAAAGACAAAAAATGATAGCAAAACGTTACAATCTTTATGTACCATGCATCAACATCTGCTCAAGTATTGTATTTGTAAGCCTCACCTTGCCAATGCAGTTTGATACCCACGGACAGTGATGATCAAATTGTTCAACGCAACGATCACAGGTGGAACAGTGCTTTGCACGAAGAGGCCTGACAATCTAAGGGGGCGGGCAAAAGCAAGACAGAGGAATTCACACAACCTCTCAAGGGAAGTATACAACAAATCTGTATGCAGAAGTTGAATGTTTCAAGAGAAACATAATAGATACCAGTACTTATCTCTAACCTTGCACGTTATGCAGAGCTGAGACCAGTTTCCAGCCACCAGAGCTGGATTGTTTAATTCCACTTTCAAAAGAGGCTCCTGTAGAAACAGCAAATGTTTTTTTAACAAATCAAATATGACGGGAACAGCAATCACACTTCACATAATTCAAAGGAACGTGGCACAATTAGAGCTGTCAAAATTTGACGAGAACCCGAAACCCGCCCGTTTAACCCAAAAAAAAAGCCTACCGAAATTCAAATATTTCAATATATTAAAACCGAAACCCGATTGACCCGAAATACTAGAGACCCAAAACTGACCCGAACCCAAATGACCCGAAATAATAGTAACTAAAGATTGGTCAGACTCGAATAGCAAGAAATAATAGTGACCCTAAATTGTCCCAAACCCGAATAACCTAATTAAATATGATAAAAACACTTGATTTAACCTGATTATATCAAAATGAAATTCAGAATATGTGTTGGACTTTTTTGTAATCTACATATAGTATATTTTGACAGAATTATGTATATACTTATTTAATAATTTTTTAAAAAATATTAATCATGAACCAAAATAACCGAAACCCAATTCTCCTTGACACTCTTACAACCTAAACCCGATTTAACCTGAATGGCCCAAACCCGAAACAACCCAAAAATTATTGACCTGAACGGATATTGACCCAAACAGAAATGACCCAAAACCCGAACGGATAACCCGAACAGGTCTAGGCGCAATCACCAACTGATTTAAAACTTACATCATCCTTCACTCTCTGAGGATCATGAGCATTCATCCTGATGTAACCAGGATCCTTGCTGAAAACAAATAAAATCAGACACAATCAATAACATGTATCAACAATCACATCAATGTAGGCCACTTAAATTAAATATGAATATATTAATAGCCTGCCACACAGCTTTGTTACCGAAATTCTATAGTAATTATACCTGCTGCACCTGTACAGCATGGCAAGTCCAGCCGTAGCCAACAACACCCCTAACCATGCAAAAAGGCCAAAGCCAGCTGACAAACCGGGCATATTCGGAGCTGCAAGTTTAGAAAAATCATACAGGTTAGCTCAATCACATCATAATAAAACCCACAATGGGAGATTAATAAAAAATGTTTTTAGGGAGCATACCCATAATGACAGAGTGTGTGTACACCATGAGTAGCAAAAATATCACACACCACAAAGCAGGGCCTAGTCCCAACTTAGAAATCTTCCCAAGACGAGAATTACTGTCACAGCGTCTATCAAGCAATCTTCTAGCATTCCCCTAAAAAAGCAGAAATGACAGAATACAAATCTTATGCTCAGCATTCAAGAAAGGAAGGTCTGGGCATTGCTATAAAGATATAAACAATCAACATACCATGATGGTCGATTTTCACTTTTAGTCTATAGAAGAAAAAAAAAAGATAAACGTTTCACTTTTCCAACAATAACTTCTTCAATAATTTTCACACAAGTTTAATTTAGAAACTTCAAGGCTAAGCATACCTAGGAATCTAAGCCCATAATCAAAGCATATAAAAAAAAGTAATAGAGCAAAATGTTCAAGCAATCTATAATCCTCTCACAGAATTCTACAAATGAAATTCTTAGAGCATTTGGATAAGCACCTAGGTTTTTATTCAACCTGTGATCATCTTCGTCAAGTTATATGTCAACAATATCAATCAAGATGATTGGTTCTATCTTGACGAAGCCCAACTATTTAACTATCCTAGGAAATATCTTTGATCTTACAGCTCCATTGTGCTCAAGCTGGATCTTAAGTTCAAACAAAAATCAGGGATATGATTGTTGCGTGAATCGTAAAAAATGCGATTTCTCTTCTATAATTATGACCGCCTAAAGCAATAACCCAAGATAAACAAAAACTATCATATTTCAAAAAAGAGACCAGAACTTCAATTGCAAGAGGAAAATATCAACAGAACTTGTCATTCAACCATAGAAGCAACTTAAATTGTAACAAACACTGTAACTTACGAGGAAAAAGGCAACTTGTCTGTGATTCTTATCAGACGCAAGCTGAGCAGGTGTGAGGCCAGTGTTGTCTGGTAACATGAGATCCTCTTTTTTCCCAGCTTGAACCAGCACTGTGCAAGCTTCCAAGTTTCCTCTGATGGCGGCCCAGTGAAGAGGTGTGCATCCTAAAGATCCACAAAGCAAAGATTCACAAACCATTGAATATAGAACAAAAAAACATCCGAGGGGAGCATTCTCAGGTTAAGTCCAGCTTAAAAAAATATAGAACATGATATAAATAAAATCCAAGTCCAGTACCCTCTTTATCTTGACGGCCTCGATAAGCATCCAAAAACAGTAGAAGGCGGATGCAATCAGCAAAACCTTTGTACGCTGCCCTACAATTCTCCAAATTCAAAAATATTGATGCACAATAATTATTTTGGTTAAACATTCACTGGAACAGGAGTGTATTTGCAATATAAAGTTGGCAAAACATATATGTCTAGAATAATCCAAAAGAACAAGGGAAATTTTACTTTTCAATCTAAAAAATCCAGGCAGAATCCTACATACATGAACATCCCAGTATGGGCTACATCGTCCCCTAGAAAACAGTATGCTGTTTGTTGGAATAGATAAACCGGCACTTAAACTTCAGACCACAGCTAAAAAATGCAGAAGATAAACTTAGACGAACGCCTAGCAGTTATCTGTTTCCAAAGCCAAAAATTGCATTACAATAACAACTGTCCTCAGGATAAGTTTACTTCCGTACTATAAATGAAAATTTTTGCAGCATAACAGTCAGCAAACACCTAGTGGGTATCTTCTCTCTCTCACCGTGCGAGAGTAGCCAGCAGCTAGAAGGAATTTCTTTTGGATAAACAGTAAAACAGCTACCCTCCACACTAAACTAACATAGTTACTTACTCAGCCATTTGGATGTTAAAAGTACGTAGGATAAAAAAAGGAATACAAAGTTAGGAGTCTACTCAATAGGTAAGTGTGGATCATATAAATCACAAGGTCACATGCAAAGTCAGCAGCGCCTACTTCCTCCCAAACAAATTTGCAGTAAATCATCACTGTCTGGGCTAGTCTCACATGATTGTGAACAGTGATAACAGCATAAGTTTGGACACTCATGCAACTAATCACACAGCAACACTTATACCTTAAGGTCTAGTCAATGAGTTATAGAGCTTTGAGAAACATTGGATAGTCATGGTAAAATGTCTCCGTACCAGTGCAAGGGGGTTCGCCCATCATTATCTGGTTTATCTGGATCAGCATTCCATTTGGAAACTACATGATACAACAACGCCGTCTGGCCATACTGTGCTGCCACATGTGTTGTCTGCAATGAAAATATCATTTATTCAGAACCATGATGAAAGAGGTGATGGGCTATCTATCAGTTATGATAACACTGCAAGGCAATCATAAATTTGCACAGTACAACATATTACTGAAATATTCACTTATCTTTCTATCCTTACAGAACAAACTACTGATGATCTTATTCTAATCAACCAATCAAACCACCACAAAAATAAAAGAAAATATACAGATGTTATCTTTCAACATGATGCAAACAAGAGCAGGGAATCATTTGGAGATTTTTCTCACCTGATAACCATACATATCTGAAGCATCGATACTGGCACCCTCCAGCAACAGAAGCTCTGCAACTTGGGTTGCACCACGAACTGCACTCCAGTGCAATGCAGTTTGCCCCGTGTGATCAACAGCATTTACATCTCCCCCGTGCTAATAATTAAAGCAAAACCCCTTGGGTGGTTAGCTAACAATCACTCCCCCAACAAAACAACCATCATTCAGGAAAAATACAAAACGAATAGCTGTTAGCAAAAATAGCACGAGTAAGGACAAGGATCAAATTAATATACTAATATCGCTATCAGGTCCTAAGGTTCCGAAAAAAGAAACTATGCCAAGGGAACCATCCCAGCTAAGCCCGGGAAATAGAATGCGGCTTCACAGACAAAACAATCAAAACGGAAACAAGCTAGCCCGGGAAATAGAATGCGGCTTCACAGACAAAACAATCAAAACGGAAACAAGCTAGCCCATATGGAGCCAACATCCGCTCTAAATCAAATATTGCAGACCTCAGGGTCATAACAAAACAATAATGATCAACACTACTAAACAGTATTCATCTTCAATAAACTAGATCCACCTCAATGATGTACTGAGCTGCTGCCGTCCGATTGTTGAGCGCAGCCCACTGCAAGGCAAAGTATCCCAGCCCATCGGGCTCGGAGACTGAGCACCCTTCTTTCTCCACTAGCCTTTGAAGTTTCTCCATGTCTCCGTACGCAGCCGCCGTGTACACATCGTTCTTCAGAACCTCCTCACTCTCTTCAACGCCGCCATTAGGTCCCGGGGCGGACGTTGAAGCCTCCCGATCTCTAGATTCGACTTCCTCGACCACCTCGATCTCCGAAACCATCGCGCGAAAATTCAGACAACCGGCTACAATTCCAAATTGTGCGAGATTAAGATAGACGACCCTGAAGAGTGTTGTACCAGTAAATTACTAACGTTGGGAAATCTGATCGAATGTAATATGGATTATATGATAATCTGAGGTGAGACAGCTCGCGAGATCGAAGAAAGCGGGGTTTCTAGGGTTTTTCCGAGTAAGAGATGAAGGAGTTCCAAGGGATACGGAGCCCGGTAGGGAGCGTTAGGGCCGCGTATCGGTGGATGTGGGCTGCGGGAGCCGTCTGTGTTGACTGCAGAATGGAAAGGGGAAGATTAGATGAGATGAGCTGAGATGATGGCAGGCGGACGCGACTTCAAGACGACTTTTGGAAATTGCTTATTAGTAAATTTTGCTGACTGATATTTTAAAACTTTGAAGATCATTTTTATTATACAAAGTGTATTTGGATAGTGGTCCAACATGATGGATGTTAATTTTTCCCCTTAACCTCCAAGTCTATTAAATACTAAGTTAATTTTTAAAACATATAATTTATTTTGATAAATTTATAATTATCAAAATAACTTATTTAACCCATTAATTATTTTACCTTAATTTAAATATTATTTGACTTTTTATTGTATTACATATATAATAGCTATTAACTTAATGGTTTAAACTTTGGTTATTCAACGGTTTCAAATGGGCGCGGATCCCGTGACGGAAATAAATTCTCCGTCTCTGATGGAACAGTATTTTTTTATTTTAAAAATATGTATATAGCACTAGCAACATGGCGTGTTGAAATATCAACGCTGGTCCGTGCCTGTGATGAACTTGTTTGTATAATGATAGATATTTTACAACACATCCTCTACTTTATTATTGTGTTGGGTTTTTTTACTGTACGGATGTATATTTAAATTATACATTAAATCTTAATATTACTTAAATTCTACTAGATATATATATATATATCAATTTTTTAAACTGTACAATAAGCTTATAAAACTTGTACTTTTACGCCAAAGATAGCTACATATGATTGTAGCCAAGAATGATTGTTTTTTCTTTTACTATTTGTTAACAATATAATTAGTTATAATTATTACTAAATAATTCATCAATTACACAAAGCTTTTACATAACTATATACATGCATATACGACTATTGTATAATAGTTTTTAATCTTATAAAATTTGTCGCTTACACATATGTATATAAAACAGGAGTATATATCAATTCAAAATACATGACTTAATCAACTAAAAATTTTCTTAAAAAATTGCTAATATAAATAGCATTAAGCTAATATTTCTATTTTTTCTAAATTAAAAATGACGTATAATGCTTTTAAAAAATATCGACCATAAAAATATTAGCCTTTAAGGTTATATATTATCCTACGTACATAAAAACCAAAGTTAATGAATATGTAAAGTCTGACTCTAACAACTCAGCTTATCATGTTCAAACGTTTATAAGCTTCTGGTATATTTATCAATCAAGCTCAGTAAACTGAAAAATGTTAATAAAATAATCTTACACACAATGATTCAATATGAAAGGTCAAAGGGAGAAATATATAACAGTTAGTGTCATATTTTCTATAATAGTGATGGAAACGATTATAGAGGGTTGTGTATATGTTTCTATTTATTAGTGGAGACGTTTATAAATTATCATGACTATGTAAAAACCAAGATTAAATGAATACATAAAAATGAATCCACCAACTCAGTTTATCGTTTCCAAACGTTATAACCTTCTGGTTTATTTATCAATCAAGCTCTGTAAATTTAAAAATGTTAAAAAAATATTCTTACACACAATGATTCGATATGAACGGTCAAAGGGAAAGATATATAACAGCTAATGTCATATTTTCTATAATAGTGATGGAAACGATTATAGAGGGTTGTGTATATGTTTCTAATTATTAGTGGAGACGTTTATAAATTATCATGGCTATGTAAAAACTAAGATTAAATGAATACGTAAAAATGAATCCACCAACTCAGTTTATCGTTTCCAAATGTTTATAACCTTTTGGTTTATTTATCAATCAAGCTTTGTAAATTTAAAAATGTTATAAAATATACTTACACACAATGATTCGATATGAACGGTCAAAGGAAAAGATATATAACAGCTAATGTCATATTTTTCTATAATAGTGATGAAAACGATTATAGAGGGTTGTGAATATGTTTCTAATTATTAGTGGAGGCGTTTATAAATTATCGTGGATACGTAAAAACCAAGATTAAATGAATACGTAAAATTGAATCCAACAACTCAGTTTATCGTTTACAAACGTTTGTAACCTTCTGGTTTATTTATCAATCAAGCTCTGTAAATTTAAAAATGTTAATAAAATATTCTTACAAACAATGATTCGAGATGAACGGTCAAAGGGAAAGATATATAACAGTTAGTGTCATATTTTCTATAATAGTGATGAAAACGATTATAAAGGGTTGTGTATATGTTTCTAATTATTAGTGGAGGCGTTTATAAATTATCGTGGATACGTAAAAACCAAGATTAAATGAATACGTAAAATTGAATCCAATAATTCAGTTTATCGTTTCCAAACATTTATAACCTTCTGATTTATTTATCAATCAAGCTGTGTAAACTGAAAAATGTTAATAAAATATTCGTACACAAAATGATTCGATATGAACGGTCAAAGGGAAAGATATATAACAGTTAGTGTCATATTTTCTATAATAGTGATGTAAAAGATTATAAAGGGTTGTGTATATGTTTTTAATTATTAGTGGAGACGTTTATAAATTATCGTGGATACGTAAAACCCAAGATTAAATGAATACGTAAAATGAATCCAACAACTCAGTTTATCGTTTACAAACGGTTGTAACCTTCTGGTTTATTTATCAATCAAGCTCCGTAAACTGAAAAATGTTAATAAAATATTCGTACACACAATGATTCGATATGAACGGTCAAAGGGAAAGATATATAACAATTAGTGTCATATTTTCTATAATAGTGATGGAAACTATTATAAAGGGTAGTGTATATGTTTCTAATTATTAGTGGAGGCGTTTATAAATTATCGTGGATACGGAAAAACCAAGATTAAATGAATACGTAAAATTGAATCCAACAACTCAGTTATCGTTTACAAACGGTTGTAACCTTCTGGTTTATTTATCAATCAAGCTCTGTAAACTGAAAAATGTTATAAAATATTCTTACACACAATGATTCGATATGAACGGTCAAAGGGAAAGATATATAACAGTTAGTGTCATATTTTCTATAATAGTGATGGAAACTATTATAGAGGGTAGTGTATATGTTTCCAATTATGTGGAGGCGTTTATAAATTATCGTGGATACGTAAAAACCAAGATTAAATTAATACGTAAAATTGAATCCAACAACTTAGTTTATCGTTTCCAAACGTTTATAACCTTCTGGTTTATTATCATTCAAGCTCTGTAACTGAAAAATGTTAATACAATATTCTTATACTCCCTCCTATTATATCTAAAATATATGGTTTTAAATTTTTTGCTTTTGTATTTCATTTTTAAGAAGACTTTTAAGTTTATTCTTTTTATGTAAATTATGTGACACTTTTGAACTTAGAAAATGTTACACATATTCAATGTTGTGTTTTATATTAGTTTAACTCTTTTTGATAATATCATGATATTAATTTTTGAATTGATATACACTTAATTGTTTTGTATAGATGTACAAAAGATGAGTAATATTATTAGATTAAGAAAATATTATTTAATTATTATATATATGTGCATATAGTAATCTCTATAATTTACTATATTATCGGTGACTTATTTTATGACAAAAGTAAGCAACTATATTATTGAAGTTTTGTAAAAGAAAGGAAAGTTATAGACAAAAACTAATTGAACGTCACCTCTTAATTAGAACCAATTACATTTGTTTGTTGGTATGTATAGGTGGCTGATAAAAAAAGAAATAAAAGAGAGAAGTACAGTACACGAATACACAGCAAAAAGGCATAGTTACGTACGGTATGTTAAGAAGATAAATTAATGGCAGCGATTAGAAGGAATAAAAACGAAAGGTTGAGATGCTTTCCGTCTAGGACGAAAAATAAGTATCCGTCACAAAAGCTGTTCCCGTTTCAAATAGCTCATTTCTATTCAATTCGTTTATGCTTACTCAAATTAATCATTAGTTGCTACATTTAATGTGGTTTACATTCACTCTCCTTAGCCAAAATCCAAACAACATAAGATTTAATTAATGGACAAGTCTTTTTGTTAATCATAAAGTTAAGAGCGAGGAGTGGCGCTCCCCATTAATATCAGCTATATACCGCCATCTTCTTCTACTAGGTTTATGAGGCATGGAAAAAAATAAAAGAAAAACAACAAAAGAATAGAGAAAACACCATCAAATATGTGAAGTGGAATTGATGACGAACCCTTCGGCTTTTGCTCTGCTACGGGTTATGAGTGATTCGGTTAGATTTTTTTTTATATTGACTGAATATTAGTTTTCTATCACCTACTACCCCCCCTATTATGATCTACCATCTGTTTTTCATTTCCAACACTATTGTTTATCCCTTGCACATTAATTTAGTTTGAAAACTGGTCATATATAGTATGACTTTAATTCAATCTTCACTTGAGACCAACATGTTTGAGCTTAGCATTAGCGTTTGATTTTGGTTCCTTTTAATTCACAGTTTTGAACAAAGATAACATTTGCTGAGTATTGTTTCACTCTGTTACCCTCCTCGATGTTTTGACATATCTATTTCTGATTTTCATTGTTTGTTCTGATCTTGTCGCTTTTGCTTCAGTTGATATTCATATTACAGGTGCCCTTATAACCAGCCCATAGTGACCAAAGCCCTAGGATAGTGGGTGTACCTTCAAGCAAAGTGGGTCATGGTCTTACATAGTGAAGGTGACACCCTTTCCCCTAAATCACATCCTTAAAACCCAAAAAGATATTCAACCTAATCATAAATCAATCATTAATCATAATAGATTAATTCATCTTCAATTTCCAAAACTTCCAAACCCTAATTGATTCCAAATTCATATCAATCCATCTTGTTTCCCATCGTTTGGTCCCCTTCCGGTCATATTCCATTTTGCAAAAAAAAAAAATCAAATTCACTCAAGCCCAAAACGTTTCAAATTGAGCTACCCCATTTCCTAGTCCATTTCTCTTGATATCTATTTCAATAGCATCTTAGTTTTTGTTCAAACTTCCAAATCATCTTTCTTTAAAACAAACCGTCCTTCAAAAAAATTCAATCTCTTTTGGTTCAAAGTCTTACATTTATAAATTAAAAAAAAACTTCTTCAATTTCAAACAACCCCTTTTCAATTTCTTCAAAATCAGGAACGTTTCACCTTTAGTTAAAAGTGAAAGTAGAGAACATCATTTGTCCTGCACTTAAAAATATATAGATGAAGTAAGAAAAAGTACATAATGAGTGATAAAGGAAAATTGGTTACGGGAACCAAAGGTTAGACCGACTACTTTAGTAGAGCGTCACTTCAAAAAGTTTTTTCGCTACGCCTAACACTTTTAATGTTATTAATTCTTATATGGGTATGTACCCTTCTTGTGCATACAGTAGCCTAACTACTTTATTTCTTTGACTTCTTTAGCAACTTTCAGCTTACATAGTGGAGGTGACACCCTTTCCTCTAAATCACATCCTTAAAACCCAAAAAGATATTCAACCTAATCATAAATCAATCATTAATCATAATAGATTATTTCATCTTCAATTTTCAAAACTTCCAAACCCTAATTGATTCCAAATTCATATCAATCCATCTTGTTTCCCATCGTTTGGTCCCCTTCCGGTCATATTCCATTTGCCAAAAAAAATTCAAATTCACCGAAGCCAAAACTTCCAAAATTGAGCTACCCCATTTCCTAGTCCATTTCTCTTGATTTATTTCAATACCATCTCAGTTTTTTGTTCCAACTTCCAAATCATCTTTCTTTAAAACAAACCGTCCTTCAAAAAAATTCAATCTCTTTTTGGTTCAAAGTCTTACAATTCTTAATAAATTAAAAAACATTTCTTCAATTTCAAACAACCCTTTTCAATTTCTTCAAAATCAGGAATGTTTCACCTTTAGTTAAAAGTGAAAGTAGAGAACATCATTTGCCCTGCACTTAAAATAAAATAAAATAAAAAGTATAGATGAAGTAAGAAAAAATACATAATGAGTTATAAAGAAAAATTGGTTACGGGAACCAAAGGTTAGGTCGACGACTTTAGTAGAGCGTCACTTCAAAAAGTTTTTTCGCTACGCCTCGACACTTTCAATGTTATTAATTCTTATATGGGTTTGTACCCTTCTTGTGCATACAGTAGCCTAACTACTTTCTTTCTTTGACTTCTTTAGCAACTTTCGGTTTTCCCACTTTCGTATATGTTGTATTCAGGTTCACAATTCAAATATTTTCCAAGATTAACAATTGTATCCAGAATTCAAAAACATACCCAAAATTCCATCATAAGGATCGAGTCATTTCAAAGTTCTATAAAGACCATTTCAACATTCAAAAATCATTTTGAAAAGTATTTCATAAAATTTGGGGGCAATATAGTCCTTATCTAAAGGAAAATTTAAAAGAAAATATTCTATCAATATTCAGAAAAGTATACTCAATATTTAGAAAATTCTTCTCAAATGTTCACAAAAATCTCCTTTAAATATTACAAAAAATTCTCACCTCTTAAAATGAAATCAAGAAAAATAAACAAAATAAAAAAGAGTTGTCGCCCTCTTATGTCAAAATGGGTTAACATGCATGTCAAAATGAAGCCACCACTTTATTAAAATATTTTCCAACTGATTTTCAAAACATTTAAGGAAAAACTCATTTGAAAATGAATTTTAACAATAAATCGGTTTAAAATAGGGTTGTCTATGGTAGGTTAACCGCCTTATTCGGTTAACAGAAAGCCTTTGTTTTAAAAAAATTCAATTCTATTACCATTCCATTTAGATTGGTTAACCGTTTAATTCGCTTCTCTAAAATCCAATTTCATTACCATTCCGTTTAGACCGGTAAATCTTTAATTCGGTTTGGTTTAATTGGTTAACCTTGTAGTATATTTTTGTTATTGATGAGACTCATACTGTTAATGCTTGAGGTTTTGATTGATCAAACTCTGACTGAGTCACAGACACAGAAGACTGAGTCTTGACTTGACCAAGAAAGATGACTCTAACTGAGTCACAAATACAGAGGGATGAATCTAGACCGAACTAATTGAGGTGCCTTGCAGATCAAGTCTCATTTACGAGTAGTGTAAATGTTTTTGATTTATCAAACTGTGTTACATACCAAGATTTTGTCACAGACACAGAAGTCTGAGTACCAAGCAAAGCGTATGGAGAAGACTTGTTGGCCAAGGATTTTTTCCACCCGAGTAAAATCATCAGAAGTTTTTATCTTTACCAAAGATATAAATAGTTCCTGATTACAGTAGTTATTCTCAGTTGTTAAGATTTTTCTTTACAAGATATATTTATCTTTTAAGATAGAATCTTAGATCTAGATTTATTTGACATTGTTTATATATATTGGAGAGTAGAACAAATTAGGGTTAGTGCTTAAGAGAGAGATAATATGACCAGAGAGATATCATTGAGAGTTTTCATAGGATTGTAATCCACCTTTGAGTTTGAGAGAGACATTGAGTGAATAACGTGTTTACTTATTGAGAGATTGTTCTCCTTGAGTACGTGAATGTAATAAGTGAAGTACGTGCTAATAAAGAGTGATATTTCACTTGAAAACTCTCGCACCATCGTTCATTCTATTTCGTGCACTTCCAGTTCGTCATGTGATTATTACACAGATCGTTTTGAGTAACTACTCACAAAGAACAACATCCTAAGAACTTGATCATACCCTTATTATTATAGTACAACATTGATCATTCATCTAAATCATGAGTGACAAATCAAACACATGTGACAAAAAGATATGATAATATGTATATTCCCTCAATATCTAACATTAATTATTGCATAAGGTGAGCATTGATATTTAAAGTTTTTCATTGTTATATAATCGTTTTACCGTTATGGAAAAATCAATACCACTACCGAAATCGGTCATTGTACATAGTTTGGTTAACCATACTGCAAGAATTGGTACAGCTAATCTGAAAACAGGTACGGTGTAATACCCTTGAGGTTTACCTCCCACATCGATTGGAGGGGAGAACGAACTACTCCTTATATGGGTGGGGATACCTCTCCTTGTTGTGAGGCCTTTTGGGGCTAGGAAACCCTAGGAACAAAACCGTACGGCCTGCGTGCCAAAGCGGACAATATCACAACAGTGGGATACTGGGCTGTTACAGTTGGTATCAGAGCTAGACCCAGGTCGGTGTGCCGGTGTGGCCCGCTGAGGGCGCTGGGCTCCCAAGGGGGGTGGGGTGTAATACCCTTGAGGTTTACCTCCCACATCGATTGGAGGGGATAACGAACTACTCCTTATATGGGTGGGGATACCTCTCCTTGTTGTGAGGCCTTTTGGGGCTAGGAAACCCCAGGAACAAAACCGTGCGGCCTGCGTGCCAAAGCGGACAATATCACCCCAGTGGGATACTGGGCTGTTACATACGGTTCACTTTGATTGGATACCGCGGTTTCAGATTTTTTTTGTAGTCCTTGTTTCAAACCCACCCTTTTATTTATTTATATTATTTAACTTATTTTTGTCTCTATTTCTTTTCTTCTTTCTTTTTTTATTTCTCTTTTCTATTTTTTACACTTATTTTATTTCTGTTCACTTTATGGTCTATTCAAGTTTTTTATTTTCATGTTTATATTCACTTTTTATATATTTTTTACTTCGTTTTATCTTATTTCACTCATTTTTATCTTTTTTTAATACTTTCCTCTTAATAATACATTTTACTTTGACCCCGCATTTTTGTTTCAAAACATTAGCATTTTTTGGAACTTGTTGAGATTAAATTGAAGCTTATCTATTATTTCTCACATTTTTGTATCAAGCTATGTCATTAGTTTAGCTGGTGAGTGTGGAGGACACTAGGGGTGTTGGATTTGAACCCAGGAGCATGTGTTTCTCCTGATTTTGTTTTCCTTTCTTCACGGTCAAACCGGCCCATGACTCCAGTCAAATGGTTGCGGCCCATTTGCTCTAGTCCACTCCGACCCTTGTTCGACCCGCGATCAAACCCAGCCCAGGACCATGAAATGAAAAAACCCTAGCCTACACTCCATTTATCGCCACCTGTTTCATTTGACCTCACTCCTTGTATTATAAAACAAGGACCAAAACCCTAATCCCGAGAGAGACAACATCCACACAAATCCCACAGTAGCCGATTCTCTCATTTTTTGTCCTCACGTTTTGCTCTTTCTCTTCTTTCTTGAGCACATTGGGAAACCAACTATGTTCATTCTCTTCACTATCGAAAATTGTGCAAGCCCCACTAGCGAACAAGAAATAGACCGGCTCTGTTCCTCATTCTCTTCAGTGTCGGTGCTTTTGAAAACCCCACCGACGAACAAGAAACATACAGGTTTTTCTCCTCATTCTCTTCACCGTTGATAATTTTGGAAACCCCATGAAAAGTGTGAAATATAGAGCCTTTTAAGGGTTTAATTTCTCTATTATTCAGACAAATTTGGCTAATATTTCTCATTTATCATATGTTTTTCTATGATTTGTGTATAGATAATAACTGATGCATTTTATGTGTCAAATTCAGGAAAAAGTCATGAAACTGCATTCTTCACTTCACAAGCTTTGTAACGCAACAAACGGGGAGGAAAACGGAGTCCAAACGAAGAATCTAGGCCTAAAACAAGTTTTACTTGTCGGATACTGACATGTCCGAACATACGTCCGTACTTGTATGTTCGGACAGAGGCTGAAATTGCCTAAAAATGTGTCCTAACATGTGTTTGAACATCCAAGTTCGGACTGCAAACAGGCAAATTGAAGACAAATAGAAATAACTAAGAAAATTATCCTAGAAAATCTATAAATCTAAAAATGCCCACGGGTTGCAAAAATAAATCCCGGTCAAAGAGTATAGTGAACTAGAAGCTACCGGGGTCGAATCCACGGGGACTTAGTTATTAAATTTAATCCTAGAAAATAGCGAATTAAAAGGGTTGTCGTTTGTTTTGGTTTTTAAACTAAAGTAGCAAGCGAGGAAATTAAATAAAATTGTATAAAGATATGAATGAAGCGGAACCTTGGGTTCAGGGGAATTCTTTGCTAGCTAGACTATATAAGGAAATTAAATAAAAGTGTGTAGAAAGATTAATGAAGCGGAACCTTGGGTTCAGGGGAATTCTTAGCTAGCCATATTATATAATTAATCACCGGTTAATTGAAACTTGGATTGACAAAATTCTTTTTATCTCTTTAAGACTAAATCCTAGTCAAATTGAGTTCTTTTATCCGTAACCCATTAGACCGAATCACGAACTAATGCCATACAAATAAAAGGATTAAGCGCGAGAATTATTCTTGCATCTGAAGGTCAATTAATTAATCTAATCAATTTTTCCACAGATTAATAGGTTGCTATGACCTTTCTATCACTCACCGGTCAGATCCTGATAGAAATTCGCAAAGCTAATAATAAAAATCTGCAGCTTTTGTTAAAAGCGTAAATAAAAATACAACCTGAACAATCCAAATAAATATCTCAATCAACCGGTAAATAATTATAATATCAGTCTAACTACGAATTCCCCATCACCCAAGATTTAATCCTTTAGCCTAACATAATTAAAAAACAAACACAAGAAGAGAGAGTATAAATCATCTGTGTGTTGATCTTCAAATTCGTCAGCAAAATGGTTGAGCAGATGAATGAATTTGGAGCAGAAATCCTCTTCTCCAGTGTGTTGAAATGGTCGCGGCGCAGGGAGAATAAAAGAGGCGATGTGTGCAAAATGGTGATTGTTTGATGGATCCTTTCACTTCCAAAGTCTTCCTTATTTATAGTCAAATTCAAGACTTTTTGGTTTGTCCATTGATGGTTTCTTTTAGTCTCTTCAGTTTTGTAAAATAAATAAAGACCTTCCAGTTCCTTTAACTTTCTGTATTCAATTGTCTTCATCCATGAATGACTCTTGGAAGGAAGTTTCTTTATTTATTTAACTTCATCCATCAATAGCTATTGGAAGACTCTGGAGTTACATACGCGCTTCTCTCTCCTTTCTGCTTGTCCATTTTTTTTCTTTGTCGTTGCGGCAATATCATAGAAATATATATAATAAACGTTGTTCCGGACACAACTTCGATAGGGTCTAAATTATTCATATGAGCTCTGATTTGTTCCCTATTTGTGGCGTTGGAAAGCTCGTGAGGAGATCTATGCATTTCTAGCATCATTTTCTGCTTTAAACATATAAATTGGCATCAGTTCTTGCCCAAAGTAAGAGTCATGAAAAGCATAGGATAAGTGTGAAAAAGTGCATAAAAGGGATGCATAAATAAGAATTTAGCATCTATAAAACCTTATCAATTTCACACTTATCAAATCACCCCACATTTAGCCTTTCGCTTGTCCCTAAGCAAAACTCTCAAGCACAAGTAAAACCAAGCTAATTGAACTCAACAGGAAAGGAAGATCACAGAAGAAAGGAATTGGTAGCTTTACCAATCATGGGGCCAATTCAAATTATTCAAAACAATTCATTCTTTCCAAAAACATGAAGTCATTCGGAGCTAACAGAAACAAAACCATAAGAGCCTTGCCTTTTAACATTGAGCCAATCCACCTTTTTCCTTCACAAACCATAGAAATGACAAGGGGCATGAAGAGAGATCATATTCCATCATACCTTTCAATGCCACATACTATGATCCATAAGAGAAAATAATATATATTCAGCACAACATTTGTATAAATATTTCAATTAAAGTGCTTTCAATTTCTTTCACCACAGACTTTTCTCTCCACCCATGTAGCGGCTTTGGGTCAACTATCCCAGATCACAAGGACTTTAGGTAGCTAGGTGATAAAGCACCCCAAAGGACTTAATAACCAAGTGGACGAGGCCTGATTTGGATCAGAATTAGAATTAGCATGCCTAGATCAGCGGAGTACCTTTCCTTGTTCTTTTTCAACCATTTCAATCCAGTTCATTCCAAGGCTCAAAGCTAAAAGCAAGGTTCAGATGGAGAATATTCTCACTTGTTTCAGCACTTTCAGAACAAAGACTTCAATTTAGCAATTAAAAACAAGAAGAATCTCAAAATTTTGCACCCCAAGATCAGCTAACCAACTAAACTTCCTCTATGGCTTCCTTCCAAGTTGAGTATCCACAACTAAACTTTAACAAATGTAAGAGAAAGACCTCAGAGACGCACAAAAAACAAGCGGTGGAGGAGCTTACCCCACCCCACACTTAGAGTGAAGCAATGTCATCATTGCTTAGGAAGAATTAACATTGTGCAAGCAATCCAACGAGGGAAACAAAACCACACATAGCAGATCAGAGGGGAATATGCGAAACATAAAATAGTAGACAAGTAAAGAATACTCCCCAGAGTCCGCTCAGGGTGTGTAGCAAGTCCAACCCCACACTTGAGTTCAGCTAAGCGACGAAGTAAGCAAGCTGAGAATATTATCTGTAAAGCGAGAAGAACTCAAGTGCAAAACACAGTGAAGACATTAGTAGAAAAAAATGGAGCCAGGGGCTCTTGCATTAAGCATAGCATCATCCAACACACCACATGCTAAAATAAAAGAGCAAAATAAACACCTAAACTAAGAAAGCAAAAAGAGATACAAACCGGTGGGTTGCCTCCCACCAAGCTGCCCGGAGTTAGAGTCTCTGGCTAGACTCTCACTTCGTTATCCCGAATCAAAAATAAAAGTTGACCATAGTGTCAATGGAGTAAGATGTGAACAACAAGCAAGACCACACCACCTGGATCAAAACAAAACGTTACCATAACAAATAGAATAGGAAAATAACCACTCCACAAAACCTAGTGTTTGAGGAAGGAGTGATGGTAACGATCTTCCAGGCGAAGATGAAGCGGTGGAGGTTCTGTTTCCTTAAACTTGAGAATAAAAATATCCCAATCGATGTGGTGAGGCTTGAAGGAAATTGAATAATGGCACAATGGCAGTGGCTCGTCCTTCTCATATCCTAAGATGTAAACATCCTTGTTAGCTCGGTGAAGCTCTGCTGGCTGGTGGATAGGTGGAGGAAGAAGGTCCATGAGATGCAAAGGCTCAAGTGGAACCAAGGGTGGGGAGGAAGGGCTACTGGAGACTTTAACAAATTGCTCCATTGAATTGTTCTCCAACTCCTGCAGGTTACCACCATCAACGATTGAAGACTGTTGTTGAGGATCGAGTTGCTGTAGATATTCTAATTGGTCCTCCAAACGCATCTACTCCTACAACTTAAGGCAATCATCGAACTCATGAGGCCCCCCACAATATGAGCAATAAATATCCTGAGAATAGGATGATTCACGTTCAAATTGCTCCTCAATCCGTCTCATCTCTTCTATCTCAGGACAATCCTCAAACTCGTGAGCCCCTCCACACTGTGAGCAACAAAGATAAGAGGATGGATACTCATACTGCTCCTCAATCCACCCCATCTCTTTGCCAACATTGGGCTCGAGCTGCAACGGGGGAGTACCATAAGTTGATCTCAATTCAGCCAGCAACCTATCCAACTCAGATGCAATTATAGAACAATATTTATAAAGAAAACAACTAAAGTAAGAATAAAATAGATGAGAATAAAAATCAAATAACATAAAAATGAAATAAGCTAACAATAGAATGTAAAAAAAAATTGATAACTGCTAAGAAGAAAGAAACAAAACTCCAACGTCAACGATAGAGACAAAAGAGAAGAAATCAACTAGCTAAAATAGTAAGAGACCACAAACAAAAATATAACTAAAAGAGAACATAAAATAATAATAAAATTAAACAAATCAAAACAAATGACAACCAAAGTCAAGGACTAGACAAAAGTTAAGTCCCCGGCAACGGCGCCAATTTGCAAACAGGCAAATTGAAGACAAATAGAAATAACTAAGAAAATTATCCTAGAAAATCTATAAATCTAAAAATGTCCACGGGTTGCAAAAATAAATCCCGGTCAAAGAGTATAGTGAACTAGAAGCTACCGGAGTCGAATCCACGGGGACTTAGTTATTAAATCTAATCCTAGAAAATAGCGAATTAAAAGGGTTGTCGTTTGTTTTGGTTTTTAAACTAAAAGTAGCAAGCGAGGAAATTAAATAAAATTGTATAAGGATATGAATGAAGCGGAACCTTGGGTTCAGGGGAATTCTTTGCTAGCTAGACTATATAAGGAAATTAAATAAAAGTGTGTAGAAAGATTAATGAAGCGGAACCTTGGGTTCAAGGGAATTCTTAGCTAGCCATATTATATAATTAATCAGCGGTTAATTGAAACTTGGATTGACAAATTCTTTTTATCTCTTTAAGACTAAATCCTAGTCAAATTGAGCTCTTTTATCCGTAACCCATTAGACCGAATCACGAACTAATGCCATACAAATAAAAGGATTAAGCGCGAGAATTATTCTTGCATCTGAAGGTCCAATTAATTAATCTAATCAATTTTTCCACAGATTAATAGGTTGTTATGACCTTTCTATCACTCACCGGTCAGATCCTGATAGAAATTCGCAAAGCTAATAATAAAAATCTGCAGCTTTTATTAAAAGCGTAAATAAAAACAACAACCTGAACAATCCAAATAAATATCTCAATCAACCGGTAAAATAATTATAATATCAGTCTAACTATGAATTCCCCATCACCCAAGATTTAATCCTTTAGCCTAACATAATTAAAAAACAAACATAAGAAGAGAGAGTAGAAATCATCTGTGTGTTGATCTTCAAATTTGTCAGCAAAATGGTTGAGCAGATGAATGAATTTGGAGCAGAAATCCTCTTCTTCGGTGTGTTAAAATGGTCGCGGCGCAGAGAGAATAAAAGAGGCGATGTGTGCAAAATGGTGATTGTTTGATGGATACTTTCACTTCCAAAGTCTTCCTTATTTATAGTCAAATTCAAGACTTTCTGTTTGTCCATTGATGGTTTCTTTTAGTCTCTTCAGTTTTGTAAAATAAATAAAGACCTTCCAGTTCCTTTAACTTTCTGTATTCAATTGTCTTCATCCATGAATAACTCTTGGAAGGAAGTTTCTTTATTTATTTAACTTCATCCATCAATAGCTATTGGAAGACTCTGGAGTTACCTAGGCGCTTCTCTCTCCTTTCTGCTTGTCCCTTTTTTTTCTTTGTTGTTGCGGCAATATCATAGAAATATATATAATAAACGTTGTTCCGGACACAACTTCGATAGGGTCTAAATTATTCATATGAGCTCCGATTTGTTCCCTATTTGTGGCGTTGGAAAGCTCGTGAGGATCTATGCATTTCTAGCATCATTTCCTGCTTTAAACATATAAATTGGCATCAGTTCTTGGCCAAAGTAAGAGTCATGAAAAGCATAGGATAAATGTGAAAAAGTGCATAAAAAGGATGCATAAATAAGAATTTAGCATCTATAAAACCTTATCAATTTCACACTTATCACGGACGCCGTGTACAGAATTCGAAAATATAGATTTTTAAGAGTTAAAAATGCCTATTTTTGATATAAAAAGACACACATGGGGTTGGGGGAACATCCATTCACACCAGATGCCTCAGAGAGGCCCTCACGCCACGCCTCAGCTCCATTCATCACCATCACCTCCATCATCTTCAACCTTCAGCCAATGAATCTTCAGATCTGACAAGCAAAACAAGAGCAAGAGTCTTCACTACCGGATGATTTCTCTTCTGTCTATGTTTGTTATTTCTTGTAATATGATAGGCTAGGATGGATTTACTTTGGGAGATGGTTATTTGTAGCAAGTCAATTATGCAATTACTTTTATTGATTTGATAAGGATTTTATTTATGGATTGTTCAGATTAAAATTCTAGTTGTGCTTTCTAATAAATTTCATGGATTTGTTAATTGGCTTTCAAATCTTGTTATGGTCAGATCGGTGATTAACATGATGGTCATAATAATTTGTTGTATGTGGAAACTAGATCTGATTGATTACGTTGTCCTTCAGGTGCTCTAATTCTTGTGGAGAATCGAATTGGATTAATTAGGATTTCCTTCAAGTCTGAATAATTCTTTGCGCTTAATTCAGCTACGTGTATTTCGCGAGAATCTTGATTAGATCTTGTGTGTTCTACGTGAGTCTGTGACTTCCTGTGATTATGATTTAATGCAGGTAATATAATAAAGAATTTAACCAATCCACATCTCTTCTTAAATGTAGAAGTTTACATAATCTGACTAGCGAAGAATAACCTGAACCCAGAGTTCCACTAATCCATATCATCTTTCCTGTTTTATTTAATTTTGTTCTCTTATATTATCTTTGTTATTTAAATCTTAAAAACAAAACAAACAACCCCTTGATTTCTAGTTTCTAGGATTAGACTTATTTTCTTTAGTCTCGTGGATTGACACTCGGTTGCTCCTGTTTACTATACTATTGTGACCGGGATTTTTGTTACCCGACAAGCTTTTTGATTTATTATTTTCTAGGTTATTTTCTTAGTTTTTAGCATATCAATTTTCCTGTTTGCAAAATGGCGCCGTTGCTGGGGACTTGACTTTGTCTAGTCCTTAGCCTTGGTTGTCAATTGTTTTTACTTTATTTTATTTTGTTTTACTTTCAATTGTTTATTTAATTTAATTTTTTTTCGTTATTTATTTATTTCTTGTTTTAATTTCATTATAGTTTTAATTTCATGTTTGTTAGTTTTGTTCTAATTTTACTTTTTGATTTAGTTGTGTTTCTTAGTTTTTGTTTTATTTTCGTAATTTTGTTTTTCTTGTGTTTATTTTGGTTTCATTATAATTTTAATTTGGTTATTCTTAGTTGTTTATATTTTATTTTATTTTATCTTGTTTGTTTTAGTTGTTTTCATAATTTCATATTACTCTATTTAGTTTATTTTGTTTTTAAGTATTTAATTATTATTTTTGTATTTTATCATATTTCAGTTGTTTTTTTAATATTCTATTGTTAGTTTATTTTGTTTTAGCTATTTCATCCATTTTATGTCATTTTATTATTTTTTATCTTTATTTTATTTTATTTTTAGCTATTTCACCATTTTTATAGTTTATTTCTTCTTTTTTTTTTATTTTAGTTCCAATTTGATTGTGTGGATGTTCAATTGTTTTTTGTTTCATTTTATTTTCACTTTTCAGTTTACTTTGGTTTTAATTTTCTAACTACTTTTGATAATGGCACAGTGGCGCCCCAACGATGGTCATGTTTATTCTGTTGGTGCTAGTTCTTCCCGGACTCCTGTTCCTATGATTGAGTACATAGTTGCTAACCAGACACAATTGAAAACCACAATGAGCAGTATGATGGAGATGCTGGAGCAGCTAACTAAGGCACAGACTCTTGTTTGGACATTGGAGCAGGTTTCTTCTGGTTTGTTTGGTCCATTTTCCTCTGATTTGTGCTGCTCGCAGTTTAGGGGTAATCACGGGTTCGAAGATTGCCTTGAAATTGAAGGGATGAGGTGGATGGAGGAGCAATTCGAACGGGAATAATCATATTCACGTGATATATATTGCTCGTATTGTGGGGGACCTCATGAGTTCGATGACTGTCTCGAATTTCAAGAGTAGTTGTGGTTAGAGAATCAACCAGACTACCTGCAGAAAATCGCTCTTCGACAACATGCTTCAATCTTGAACAATGTAGTGGAGCAGCCTGTTGAATTCTCAAGTTGCCCTCCCTCTCCACCCTTGGTTCCAGACAAAAAGGATGCCACATCCTAGATTTTGCAAGAGAGGAGCCACCACTGTCTGCCATTATCACAATTTCTTTGAGCCTCAGCTACAGAAGGAGGATGTTTACATCCTCCAATTTGAGGATGAACAACAATCAGCACCTGGTCTTTTGCTTGAGACCTGTTACCGTCAATACTTCCTCAAACACCAGGTTTTGTGGGGTATTTGTTTTCATATTCTATTTGTTTAGGTAACATTTTGTTTAATCCAGGTGGTTTAATCTTGATTGTTGTCCACTTCTTATTCTTGTTGATGCTATGGTTAACTTTTATTTTTGATCAGGGATCTAGCCAAAGACTATAAAGTCGGGTAGCTGACTGAGAGGCAACCTAGTGGTAAATTTTGTTTTTTGTTTTTGCTTGTTGGTTTCTTTTTCTAGTTTTATTTTGATTCTAGATTTATTTTAGTTTTATTTCAATCAGACGTGGTGGTGGTGCATGTGCTACTAATGCAACGCTTCTAGCATTATTTTGTGTTTTTATTAAGTGTGTGTAGGTGCAAAATTTTCTTGGTATTCCTATCTCTCCAAGGTTGGACACTTGCTTGGACGTAAGTGTAAGGAACGTTTCTACCCTGCTGTTCAAGCTTAAGTGTGAGGAAGGACCTTCCTCAGTCTAAATATATCAGGGAGTCTCAGTTTCTTAATCTTTGTTGCTTTTGTTCAGCCTATCATGCTTTTAATGTTTATTTGATTTGTTAGTATGTGATGTCCTGAATGAAATCCTTCGATTCTGGCATATTTTGAAAGGTCTTTTTCTTGATTTTATTTTGTGAACAATGAGGACATTGTTCCCTTTAAGTGTGAGAAAGTGAAGACCTTTCCCTGAAAATATGTCAACTATACTAATGCCATGCTACTTTTTTATTGTTCTCTTGCTATGAAGAATAAGCTTCTTTTAGTGCCAATAAATGTATTTTGGGTGATATTTTTGTGGAAGTTTTTAAAATCGAGCCTGATGACAACCTCAAAATCTTTTTGCTTAAAGTTATTCGTATGTATTTTTTTCTTCAAATTAATTATATTTTCACTGAAATCTGGTGGAATAGGATTGATCAAACTAAATTAGTTTGGCTTGGTGACTTTGGGAATGATATGAAATTTGGTATGAAGGATAGGGCAAGGTACTCCTCTGATCATGAATTTTCTGAGCCAAAACAGGACTCGTTTATCCGGTTATTAAGTCCTTAGGGTGCTTCATCACCCATTTAACTAAGATCTCGTGATCTAGGATAGAAGGCCCAACATCGTTATAGGGATAAGAGAAAAGCCAAGGGAATGAAACAATTGTGCGGAAAATAAGAAAAATGATAATGCAAAGATAGGAAAGCCCTTAAAAGCTGAATGTTTATTGCAATTTTTCTATTTTAATCATGAGTGCGTGGTGTTGAAAGGTATGCCGGAATATGACATTACTTCACCCCCTTGTCATCCAAAGTTTGAGGAATGAGATTGGTGGAAGATCCTGAGTTATTATATGTTGAGTTTTTACAATCTAACTTCTCCATGCTTTTATAAATTTTTTTTCACTGTTTGCAAAAACTTACAACTGAGAGCAGAATTAGTCTTTTGATTGCCATTTTGCTTGATTTTCTTCTACACTTGTTTGATCCCCAGGTTTGATACTATGACCTTGGAGTGAGTTTTGTTCTTTATTTGCTTGAGGACAAGCAAAAGCTAAGTGTGCGGAAGTTTGATAAGTGTGAAATATAGAACATTTTAAGGGTTTTAATTTGTCTATTATTCATACTAGTTTGGCTAATATTTCTTATTATCATATTTTTTTTTATGATTAATGTTAAGATAATAATTTATGCATTTTATGTTTCAAATTCACGTAAAAGTCATGGAATTGCATTGTTCACTTCACAAGCTCCGCAACACAACAAACGGGGAGTAAAACGGAGTCCAAACGAAGAATCTAGGCTTGTAACAAGTTTTACTCGTAAAGATACTGACATGTCCGAACATACGTCAGAACTTGTATGTTCGGACAGAGGTCAAAACTGCATGAAAATGTGTCCTAACATGCGTTCGAATATCCAAGTTCGGACGCCGCATGCAGAATTCAAAAATATAGGTTTTTAAGAGTTAAAAATGCCTATTTTTGATATAAAATGACACATAAGGTTATGAGAACATCACCATTAACGTCGGATGCCTCGGACGAGGCTTACACCTCTTAATCTCACCACACCATCGCCACCTCTCCATCATCTTCAACCTCTAGTTGGTGAGTCTCCAGATATGACAAACAAAGCAAGAGCAGAAGTCTTCTCTACCAGATGATTTCTCTTCTATCTCTGTTTGTTATTTCTTGTAACATGTTAGGTTAGGAAGGATTTACTCTGGGAGATGGTTATTTGTAGCTATTTGATTATGCAATTACTTATATTGCTTTGATAAAAGATTTTATACAACAAATGTTTATATTGGTGACTCTTTTTTTTGTAAATAAAGACATTTAAAAATGTCACTAATATTAATTGTGACACTGGGTCCAAGTGTCTAGAATTACAGTGTCAGAAAAATAAATATGACACTCAGAAGTGTCACAAAATATCAAGACACTTATAATTGTCATTATTTAGGTGGCATTTTCGAGTGTCACGCTTCAACATATTTTGAAAGCAAAATAATCCTTACATATATATAACCGTCACACATAAATGTTTTTTAGTTTTAATAAACATCAATTAACTTGATATAATAAAATAATTTTTTAAATTTTTTAGAAGTTATTAATCATTAATAGTTATTTTGGTGTCAAGTGATTGACATCCGAGTGGTGGAGGACTGAAGTAGGGGACGGAAGGTCCTAAGTTTGAATCCCTCTTACCACCCACTTTGGTGGGGGAAAGGAGTTTATTCTTTTATGGAGTTTTCTCTCCGATTACCCTTGTCTGTGTAAGGTAGGACTAGAAAGGTATGTAAGAGTTGAGTGGAGTCGGTGTTGTTTGATTTGCCCTTGCGGCACCCTAGGCCGTGCCTATAATTATAAAAAAAAATAGTTATTTTGGTTTTTCTTCACGTAAATACAACATAACTTAATATTAATTTTGGTTTTTTCACATATAACTTAATAGTAATTTTGTTTTTTTACGTAAATAGAACATAACTAAATGAAGAATAACTAATAAAAAATGTATGCTCACTAGAATTCACATTGTATTAAAATGGTATAGTTAGTATGACAATTCATTGTAGCAATCAATCTTAAAAATAAATACAAACCTATTTTCTATGGAAAGTGTAAAGTAGCTATAATATGAAGAAGCTACCTACATTTTCTTGACTACGTTAAATGATGTGTAGAAACTAGCTAACTATAGTAATTCTAATTACAAAAAAAGTAGAGAGTGACAAATGTTATTTATCTACACAACCTCAAAAACCTAGGTAACCATAACAAAAGACATTTACAGACAAGACTGAGAAAATGCTTTCTTTTAATTCTTGTCTCAAGCATCCAAACTTCCATCCGGTGGTGAAAAGTTGTTCTGACATTCATCGCTTCCATTTGAATCATATGGATCCTAAAATATTGAGAAGAATAAACAAGTTAGAGAAAAGAACATTCAGACTAATATAAGAATAGAAGACAAATTGAGTTCATCAATTATCAAAAGAGTTTAACCACTATGACAAGCTGTTACTTTTAATGAAAGATCCCACCCATATTAAACAATATAAGAGCAACTCTTCTTTTTTCACCGAATCATTAAAGATCATTGAAATGTGGTTGAAGAAGTACTAATGGTGTAGATGAACTACCAGCCACTGTTGCTTTGTAGCACATTGAATCAAACCAACATGTTATTAAATTGCTGAGAAGCTAATGTTTGAACTCTTTGACTATCGGCTGCAAAAATCAAATCCCAACTTACAAAATTGGGGATAGTTACAACTGTGAAAAAGTCCATATATATACGGAGGATTTAGAGGGGATATGGATAGATCATAACAAATGGACTGCAGTAAAATAAAGGTACACCTTCAATCAATGCTTGGTGTTGCTGGAAATCGTGTTAAAGTTGTAAAGAATCGCTCCCCGTTGCCGTTGAAAATCAACTAGATTACTGGAAATGAACTACAAAATTTGAACGGAAGGTTGTCCGGGTTACTGGAGGTAGACCAACAGAGAAGATCACAAAGAGAGAGAGGTAGACCAAATCGATGACAACACTTGCACGTTAATGGTGAGACTCAAAGTGCTGTTAGGCTTGACAAAAGGTAAGCCCTATAGAACCCAGAACGTATAGCGTGTAGTTTGCAAAAGTGGATAGATGGAGAAATAAATGGGAGACGTGGGGAACGTGAAGAAATGTGATGAAAGAAAAATATTAAAAATCCACGTTAAAGTTGAGATATTATAGGTAGTTAAGATTTTTGTTAATTTAAATTGGATATTTATAAAAAAAAATTGTTTCATTCCCCGTCTCAGAGTTTAATATCATCATTTTTATTATTATGCATATAAAATTAATACATAATACATATTAAAAATATAGTAAATTACCCTATTTTAGTCAAAAAATAAAAAAATGTGGCGGTTGCGGTTACATTTATTCCCGCCCAATAATATATGTATTTAAATAAATTCTAATATTTTGATGTTGTGAATTAACTTATTTTAGTTGAAAAGTAAAAAATAGTGGTGGGAGGCAGTTACATTTATCCCCGCCTAATGTCGCATAGAATTAGAAATGTTCACTAAATTTATGATATCCTTAAATATCCTAAAAATAACAAGAAAAATAAGTAATCAATAATAAAAGTATCATTCTCACCATATAAACAAACAATTCTACTGTTCAATGGATTTATGTATTTAAAAATAAGAAAAAATACTAATAAAAATGTTGTAAATTACTTTATTTTGAAGGTGAAATAAAAACAATGTACAATCATTCCTAAGGCAGACAATACATATTTTTTTAATAATTCATATATTTTGAATTGTGACATTTAGAAATGTCTCACCTAATATGTGACATGCTTAAATGTCTTAAAAAATTGTTACAATTATAAACGTCATATTATTTTTGACATTTTCACAAAGTGTCACCAATATAATGTCACTATTGCCAATTTTTTTGTAGTAAATTGATTGTTCAGATTAAAGTTTGAGTTGTGCTTTCTAATAAATTTCATGGATTTATTAATTAGCTTTTGAATCTTGTTATGATGAGATCAGTGATTAACAAGATAGTCATATTAATCTGTTGTCTCTGGAAACTGGATCAGATTGATTATGTTGTCTTTCAAGTGCTTTAATTCTTGAGGAGAATTGAATTGGATTAATTAGGGTTTTCTTCAAGTCTGAATAATTCTTTGTGCTTAATCCAGCTAAGTGTGTCTCGCTAGAATCTTGATTAGATCTTGCATGTTCTACTAGATGAGCTTCCTGTGATTATGATTTAATGCAGGTAAGATAATAAAGAATTTAGCCAATCCACATCTCTTGTTAAATTATAGAAGTTTACATATTCTGACTAGCGAAGAATAATCTGAACCCAGAGTTCCGCTCATCCATATCATCTGTCCTGTTTTATTTAATTTTGTTCTTTATTTTATCTTTGTTATTTAAATCTTCAAAACAAAACAAACAACCCCTTGATTTCCAGTTTCTAAGATTAGACTTATTTTCTTCAAGTCCCGTGGATTAACACCTGGTTGCTTCTATTTACTATACTACTGTGACCGGGATTTTTATCTTTGAGTGAAATGAATAGCGTCGTTGGAATTTTTCGAACGCTAGTGCCGTATACCCCTTCTGGTTTCCTTTCCTCCCGCTTATTTCTCCATTACTTACTTATCTCTGGCTGATTAATGTCTCCTCTCTTCTTTTTTTTGTTCGATTACATGCATGCGCTTAAAAACACCGAACTCACATGAGTTTTTGGGTTTGAGAAGTTGTGCTAAACTCAGTGGCGGACCAGAAGCCAAATTTCATGGGGTGCAAAATTTTTTTTGACAGTAATATATATTAAATATAAATGTGTGGTCATAAATTTATTAAGCATTACAACCTTACATATAGGAACATGTTTCTATTACTAAATTATTATCAACTTTCAGTATTTTACTCAATTTTATGTTTTTAAAACTATATATTTAAAAAATATCTTTTTTATTGTTAGAAAAGCTATGGGGTCCGCGATCCCACCGGAACCCCCTCGGTCCGCCCTGGCTAAACTGGAATGCAAATTTTGGATGTAAGTCCCCGTTGGAGATGTTCTCTATTTTCCCTTACTTCTTCGTCTTTGTATGGGTATTTTAAGGTTTTGTTAAACTTTGAAACACTTTATTTCCACCTACCTTCATCCCTAGTTACTAGATTTTCCTATAGCTTTTTGCTCTCTAAACTTTGGTTTGATTTAAGTCCCAATAATTTGAATCTGACTCAGGGTGAAGCTGGATATGTATCGGTCATTTGTTTTGTTTCAGTTCATCGTCGGGTTCTGTAGGATCGGTTGGGGGCTGACAGACTCTTATTGTTGTACAAAAGGGGCTTGACTGTAAGACTCTGGAACAGAAATGCAAACGAGATTTAAGCAATAAGACTCTCTTTATATATATGAACAATGATTACAGAGTTTTCTCTTGCTCGTGGGCAGATAGAGTTTGTCTGACCACTCACACTCAAAAGCTAAAAAGATAACACAACTCTCGTTGTAGCCTTGAATGATTTTCTCTCTCTATCTCTCACTCTATGCTCTATTACTTATCTCTATATGCTCTGGAATCCCCACCACAAAATGATGTAGCAAACCTATATTTATAGTCCTAACTATGACAGTTATTGAGTCTGCACATCCAGTTCCCTAAAATTTCGGAGCTGCATAGTGGGGGGAGTGTGGCTTCTGAACGTGGGCAACTCCTCAGCCACGCTCTGTAAGTTTTGGCGCCCAAGCTTCCCGCCTCATAGACAGAGTCTCATTGCCAGCCACTCTCTCTGCTTTGGTGTTTCTGTGTATACAGTGAGACTCTCGCACTTTGACATTCTTTAGCAAAACTTCAACAGCTCCAGGAATCAACTTTTGGAGTCAGAATCTCTCTGCTTCGGTGTTTCTGTGTATGCAGCCGGACTCTTGTACTTTGGCATTCTTCAGTAAAACTTCAACAACTTCAGGAATCAACAGGTTCCACTACAAGTGAGGCTTGTTGCTTTTATGAGGAACATAGGCGTGTTCTTCAACTGCAAATGCCTGTAGCCTATCCTCCTTGTTCCTTTCTTTGTCCATCTGGTTATATTTTGTATCTAATGTATTTGCTTGTTTCGTTTGCTTGGTACTATGGTCTATTTCTTTGTAGGAAAAAAGTTGCTCTCCGTCTTGGTATTTCTTTCTAATCTGAATAACTCGTGAACTTTGAACTCAATGCATGAGGAGTGTGAGGAGTATGAGGAGTGTGTGCGCCTAAGTAATCGATTATGTTCACTACTTTCTTGTTTCATCATTTAAATGTCTTCAATTCGTTCTTCTCAATTTTGTGCGGGTATATGTATTTTTTATTCTCTATTGTGCATAAGAAATTGGGAATGTTGAGTACTTTAGATTAATCGAGTTGTGGTCTTTGTTTTCGGTTTTAATATCAGTAAACATGTTAGAACTTGTCAACAGAAACATTAAAGGAAGCTAATCGAAAGGAATAAGGGTCTAGATTTTAGATTTGGAAAGTTGATAAAATTAACTTAGTGATCTTTATTCAAAAAAAAAAAAAAACTTAGTGATCGTGGACTTAAGTCATAACATCCAATCGGCATAATTAATCTAGATCTGTCTTGGCTACAGCTGGATGTAGCCGCGCGCTCTTTCTTTATTTTTTTTAAGCGCCCCGCGATGGTTGCGCTGACTTTTTTTTTTTTAACACCCCAGCGTTCTTTTTCTTTTTTTTTTCTTTTGTTATCATAAAAACTTTAAATAGTTGTAAATTTTAATATATAAGTCCAGAATGAAAAAAATTATATCATTGTTCATCTAAATTCAAGCTATTCAAAACAAGACCAGTAATGGATATATTTTGACAATTAAAAAAAAATTATTTTTACATGCATGGAGCATAGAACGTAAAAGAAAACTTGTACAGATTGTCGTACAAACCTGTACAAATGTTCACTAAAACATGTACATCCTCACGTAAAAACATGTACATCCTCGCATTAAAAACATATAGATAGTCATATAAACCTGTACGAATAATTAAATATGTACATCCTTAAATTAAAACCTATATATATAAGGAAGAACACTTGTACAGACGGTCATACAAACATATACGGATGTTCATTAAAACATATACATTCTCATAATTGAACATGTACATTCTCACATTTGAACATGTACATTGTCACATTAAAACATGTACATTCTCATATTAAAATATGTACATTCTCACGTTAAAGTATAGAACAGTTTCTAAATAGATTACCCTACCCCCCAAAACACCCTAAAAACCCACCCTATGATAGCTAAAAACGTCGAAGGCATTTTTTGGGTTTGCAGTGGCGGGTTTAGACCCTAAACCCGCTACCACCAACCCTAAAAACCTATCGAGTTAGTTGTTACAATATAAAGTACGAAACAAATTCTAAATAGATTATCCTACCCCCCAAACCCACCCTGGATAGCTAAAAAATGTCGAAGACATTTTTAGGGTTTGTAGTGGCGGGTTGAGGGTCAAGACCCTAAACCCGCTACCACAAACCCTAAAAACCTGTCGAGTTAGTTGCTACAATATAAAGTACAGAACAAATTCCAAATAGATTACCCTACCCCCAAAACACCCCAAAACCCACCCTAGGAAAGCTAAAAACGTCGAATTCACCACTTATTACTTAATGAATCATAATATCAATTTTAATGAATCATAATACAAAATCAATGAATCATATTATCAATTTAGTGTATCGTCGTACACATGTAAAAATAATTTTTTTAAATTTGTCAAAACATATCCACGACTAGTCTTGTTTTGAAGAGCTTGAATTTAGGTGAACAATGATATAATTGTTTTTCATTTTGGACTTATATATATATATATTAAAAGTTATAATAATTTAAAGTTTTTATGATAAAAAAATGAAGAATAATAAAATATTAAAAAAGAAAAAAGGAAAAAGGAAAAAAATGAATCAACTTGGGCGTGGAAAGAAAAAAATGAAAAAAAACTGCTCGCGCGCTCCTCTCTCCCTCTCTCCTCAGCCGCGTGCTCCCCCCTCCCCTGCGTGTCTCTCTCCCACTTTTCCTAAATTACAAAAATTTCCTTGGATGTAGTCATAGATAGCTACAGTAGGATGTAGCTAAGTATTTGCGATTAATCTAACCCTTCATTAACCGCAATTTTGTAAGTTTGTTTTTAGCGTAATATGTTTGCCTTTAATTTGAAGGATTTGAAAGATATGTTTTCTTTAATTAGGTTATCAAAAAAATGGTGGAACCGGTGCCTGATGGAAGTTTCGGTGTAGTTCCATTGCTTTTTCCTTTTGTCTAGTCAAGGATAAATAAGAGAGAAAGAATTAGATTAATGGTGACTGAGTTTAATCTTTTTACTATTTGTTTTGGTACTCTTAATCTTTTGTTAAGTCTTGGTTTTGTTTGAATCTCTAAATGTGGTTAACCCTTGAATGTTCAAACTAGACTTGTGAGCTTTAATAATGCGGCAAACTTGAATTTTCAACACCCTTTATGGCTTTGGGTAGATAACTACAACATAGTACATCAACATGCTTCACAAGATAAAGAAATAAAAGCATATACTCTTAATTATCACAACTTGATTGCCCTTCATTCTACTGCTTCATTTTTATTTTTGTCATGTCGTTGTCATCCTTTGTTTTGTTCACCTAGTTTCACTTATCTTGTTGCTTGATATTTATCGTTTTGTTATTGCATCAATTATTTTTCTTTTTTGTTCTTTTGAGTCAGGCCCTATCAAACTCGGAACTTTTGGGATTGACCCATGGCTAGCCAAACCAGGCGAGGACCGGTGGCCCTAGAAACTAGCCCATAAGTACCATTTCAAAAAGCCCTATGATAGTGGGTATCCCATCACACTTAGTGGGTCATGCGTCCTTCTTGATGAAGGTGACCCCTATGCCAAAATCACACCCTCAAAGCCTAATAAAAAATTGAACTCAATCATGAATCATAATGGATTAACTCATCTTTCAATCCCAAAACTTTTAAAACCCTAGTTGAATTCAATTCTTTTAATTATCGGTTTGAACTGAAACTAAGTTCATTCTAGCACTATATTCATTCAATCTCCACCGATTGTTAAAACAATACACATTTTTCCAATACACATTCTTCCAAGCCCAATACATTTTTAATTGCACCATTTCTATTTCAACCTAACTCTCATGATCTGAAAACCGTCTCATTTATTTTTACAAATTAATTTTCTTCGATTAAAATAATCCTTCAAAAAATCCAATCTCTTTTTAATTTGAAACCTTACAATTCTTTGTGATTTCATACACACTCTTTCAATTTCAACATCTATCAAAAGAAAAAAAAAACAAAGTTATTCAAACTTCTAAATCATCTCTTTTAAATTTCAAAAACTCAAAACAATTTTTCTAAATTTTAAATAATCTTTCAGAATTTCTTCAAAAATTAGAAACAATTCAATTCACGATTCAAACCTTCTAAATTCAAAAATCATTTCTAACTTCAAAAATCATGTAACACCTCTTGTAACACCCCTACTCCAATCGGCTCCTAATCATCTTACTTAACAATATAATCGCAGCGGTAATCTCAACAATTGAACTACTGGTGTCACCGTTCTTACTCGCCCATACGAGTAATAACGTGCCTCCTGATATTCTTAAATACGAAACAATTTCCCACAGTGACAACAAGAGATAGATCTATCCTTCCTAAACCAATATAAAATACATTCACAGTGAGCATTCTAAGTATCCCAATCCTATACACGTTTCTAAGTCGTATCAGAATGCAACAGTGCATATTTTAAACAACTGTAATTAAACTACCCAGCGCGTCCCTCTCTTTGCCGACACCGGAAGCTGCATACCTGCAAAAATGGTTGTTTGTGGTATGGAATCAGCCCCTGCTGAGTATGCTACTACATGACCGTCATGTCCCCTCAGACCCTCAGTTAATTGGTCGAGAGCATGCAATTCATTTTCATGCAAGTAGTTTAATATAAAACTGTAAAGCAACAATATATATATTGCAGTAAACTCAAATAACAAACAAGCCCCCGGCTTCACACATCGCATCGTAATAAACCACTGAAAGCGTTACAACGCTTATATGAGTACAGAGACTCCATTCCAACAAACACTTAATAGTTCATAATTGAGTTCGGCGACTCACTCGACCAAACAACCCACCATAGCCTACACATGAGTACAGCGACTCGACTCAACCAGTTCACCACACACAATATGAGCACAATGGCTCGTTCAAACAATCCACCAACATACCACATATAATTACAAAGCATAACCACTGAGCAACAAGGCGAAACAACGAGAATTATAAACAAGTATACTTTCCCATCTTTGGCGTACAAGCCCAGCTAATGTTCGCCTAATGTATGAGCTAATATAGTCTTCCGTATTTGTTCAGTCATGCCTAAAGACAACGTCTCGTTAGAACGACGTGTCTCTAAGTTACCCATCTCTTATGGCGGGTCACCCACGGCAATAGCCACTCCAGCGGTAGAGTCTCCGTCCTACGAACAATCTGTAGTTCGTTGGAAATTTATCCAGATACTTACGGTTACCACACGGTATCCTAGTATCGTTAATGGATCACAGTTCACAGCAAGAGCCACGTCCTCTTGATAAACTTATCTATACCATCACATCGTTTTACCTTTTTTTTCTAACACAGCAGACTAAGGTCGTAGTCCAATCCTGAGTATGTCGACTCGGGATCCAGTGCTAGATACGAGAGCGGCGTTAAAGAGGCCAATGCTCCGTATATAAGTCTCAGATATTTTATATATCTTATTATCCTAATGCTACAACGTTTTACTTACGTTCCTTATATTACACATATAAGATAGCATCATTGCCGCTAGTTTGTTTTATAATATGTTCATATATACGAACGGTACTGTTATCGTACAACAGTAATAATAAAGCAGCATTAATACGCAACTGAAGCATATTAATTCACACAAGCAGACATTCAATCTTATCACAGATTTTCACACAATGTCTGAACTGAGGAAATCCTCAGAGACAATCAAGCCACATAAATAACATACCGTTCACCCTGAAAGTATTACGGTGGAGTATGATTCAGCTAGATCCGATGCTCCTCGTGTCGTCTCTAGCAGTCTAACAATACATAACGCTACTGATTAGAATCCCATATTACAACTTAACTCTACGGTACCCCGTACCGTCGCTACTACCTCCCGGTTAATCCCCGTTATTAACTGTCAACGTTTGTCGGGTTTTCGGCTTAACTCGGAATTTGGAGAAACGTCATATTTCATGCGTGATTACGTCGAGTATATTAATATACTTAACTTTAAACGTTTATTATCGCATGTAACTTAATATACCCTTGTATATTATATAGTTTGTTTCTATATTCGCATGTATAATCCTTAATCATATATCATACATTTTACCTTAGTATTTATTTTCCTAAGGTTAGTTTTTCCCCATTTAATGTAGTATAATTCATCTGTAAAAATACTTTGAACTATATACATCCTCATATACATTCTTCTTGTGTACGTATATATTTACCACATAGGTAAGTTCCATGAGTTATAAACTCTTATATTATATGTTACATTTTTGTCATTTTATTAGATGATTATTCCCCTTTAGTTGTACTATTATACAACTTACATTAAGATTACTATCCTAATATTATGTAACATTTTATGTTGTATCTTTACAACTCCCAAGGTTTAATCAACAAATACCTTAGTTTATAAATCCTATTTATTTATAGTTTGTCACATTACTTAATGTGAATATCCTTACTTATTTTAATTCCATTAAAACCACCTTTATACCATATAATTTTATAACATTTATAACATAGTAGACCATAGTCTAAAATCCATTTTCCAACTCTTATTAATATTTCGGTACAGCCCTTGAATTTATTTAAATTCTATTTTGACCACATGACATTATGTAATGTTATACCATGTACTAATATCATATATTATGATATTTTATTCCTTTAATTCATAACCTATAGTTTTTATACAAAACTATTATATATTGCCGCATAGGCACATATATTAAACCTTATTCTTTTCTATAAACCATAGTTTCCTTTATTTACAAAATCACCCCATTATTTATACCATGTTATATATACCATTTAATATAACATTTCTAACTTATAAAAAAGGTATAACCTATGGTTATATTTTGTAAAATTCGAACAGGCCCATATATGTTCTATAATTGCCATTTGGCCCAATTTATACATATAGTTTAATAATTCATTAAAACTAATATTATACAATATCTTCAATAAATACCCTTATTAATTCTAAAATCACCAAATTTTACCAAAGGGTTATAATTACCTTATCAACCATATATTTCGGTATTTACTATACCACCACTATATTTTCTCCAAAGTGTCATAATGACATAATAACTATATATTATACATTATAGTTTATTTTAATTCCAAAAAAATCAACCCAATAAATTCCAAAATTCCTAATAGCCCATGGGTGTTTATAATACCATTATACACCCTTTATTTTCGGTAATAACATATATACCACATATGTATAAAGTTGTTACAATTAAGTACATAACTTATTATAAACCTTAAATAAGTTATCTAGCTTATTTAATTGGTCAAAACCTACGTATGGTCAAGGTTGACCACCTTAATACTTCCTTGACCATTAATCCCCATATATTACGGTTTATACCCATATCTTTTTAGAAATTACCATTTAACCCCAAAAACTTTATATAATCTTATAATTTTTATATAAAGTCATTTAAACCTCTAATTTTCGGCTTTATTAATATATAGCCCCCAAATTTAATTTATTTACACTAAACCCCAATATATGCGGTAATGCATATTTAGCACCTAAACTTAATTAAAAGCTTATAAATGCATAAATAAAATGGCCTAAAGTACATGGCCTTATTACAAACATTGGCTTATAAAATAAATTACACATAAATGCCCTAAAGTACTATAAACTCTAGGCCCTTACCATATATTTTCTTTATTTACCAATTTTCCACGTAATGTCTTAAATTTGACAATTATGCTTATTAATTAGTTATATAAATTTATTAAACCATTCCTTAACCACCTAAGGTCAAAATAAGACCTTAATTACCCATTCACTCACGGCACAATATATATACATATGTATAAACACATATTAATATACCAAGTGAAGGTTTAAGTGATTTTATACCTTGTTTTTGCCTAGTTTAAGCCTTTTTGGCCCCCGCCCAGCTTAGGATAAAATTTCCACAGAATTTTTACATGTTATCAAACAATCAATTAAGGCATGATTAGTCTCCAAGCAAGATCTAACCATAAGAAGTGTTTAATGTCAATTTTCAAGGTAAAATTTACCTCAAAATGCCAAGGTAAATAAGGTTGGTCACGGCCTGTTTTTACAGCAGGCAAATATTTTAAAAGAGCTACTAAAACAAGCTTTAAACTGGTATAACTCAGATTAGAAGATGGCAATCTTTACCTTGTTTAAAATGCCTAAATGGTGTTTTAGGCATGGATCTGTTATACTTCGAAGCTCTTGATGTACCAACTGAATAAGTATGTTAAGATGAATATTATAAGCTTAGAAACAAAGTTTCACAGCCGAATTTGAAGGGAATCAAAAAATATGTACTTAAAGCACATTTTTACCTTAAAGGATGATTTTTGTGTTCTTAGCTCCAAGAACCCTTACCAACGAATTTGAACTCTTACTCTAACATCCACACACTGAGATTGAGCCAAGTGAAGAGTATAGAAGTTAGCTCATAAGATAGCCCTTGAAGAAGGGAAGAAAATGAGCTATTTTATGCCTTAAACCATTACCTTAGGTGAATTAGGTTGGTTTCCTTGCTAGATAGCTTCAAAGCTCAACAATGGTGAGATTGGGAGCATGTGAGCTCGGCTGGGACAGAAGGAAGGAGCAAGGAGTCGTTGGAGACAAGAGATAAGGGGAGGGATAATGAAGAAAATAAGGAAAGGTAAGTTAAAGTATTAATTTCTTATTAATGGAAAAGTAACACTCCACTAAGTCTCCTTTTGTCAATAATTCAGTTCAATCAGGCTCCCCCTGCCTTGGTGGCTACGACTCTATGGAAGCCAAGGGTCAACTTGACCTCTTGACCATTCTTGGTCAACGTTGACTCAAACGGGCCCCCTCTTTAGGGTTTTATTAATATTTTAATATTAAATTTGTAAAAATTTGTAAATTTTTGGAATTAATTCCTAATATGTTATAATATGATATATTAGCATATTTATATAGGTAATTATAACCTTTAAGCCCATTTAAAAGCCCATTTAGAAGGCATTACACAAAAACGTGCTTTAAGGAATTTTAGTGCACACTTTGAGCCGCAGGGTGTTTCTAAGCTCTGTTTTCTTTGAGAGTTGTTTTTTTGTGTTCCTATACATATTTTGATCATGGTATCCAATTTTATATCATTTAGAGTCATTAGACCTTAGGGTTCCCTTAGAGCACATTTTGCCCTACTTGACCTTGAAGCATGAAAATGCTGGTTCTTTGTGTTGGAGTGTTGTCCAACAATTGTAATATGTTTAGTAATGTGTTAATAACTTAGGACAAATTTTTAGGTCCTAAGTAGTTCATTTGGGTATTTATTTACCCTAAACAGTCAAAGGGTGCAAAGTCTTGCTTTGTGTTGGACCACTGTTGTTCTCAGTTGACTTTTAAGGCCACTTTAGGCCTTAGTCAATGTGATTAGATGTTTAATCCATCTTAGATCATTATTAGATCATTTAATTAGTTTTTAAGGTTAGGGGTATTTCAGTCTACCCCCCTAAAAAGGCTTCGTCCCGAAGTCCTTACTCATCAACAGTTCACCTGAGGAATCCAGTTCCACTAAGTAATCACAGACAGATCATCACTAGGGAGTACCTTCCACTACGTTCAGACCTAGTCTTTATGTATCACATTTGATACAGCATCCGTCTCATTCCATATAGTCATAATCATGACACATTCATTCATGAACAACACTAAACAAGGTGCAAAACTCATAGTACACAACACTAGACAAAGTGCAAAACTCATGTACACAGCACTAGACAAGGTGCAAAACCATAGTACACAACACTAGACAAGTGCAAATCTCATAAAGTACTCAAAGGTGTTTGCAAGGGATACTCCACGCATCCCTATCTACATGTTAGTATCTCGCGAGGATACTCACACATCATTCCACATGTATGTGTGCACATATAGTTAACGTTGACAAATCACAGGGAAGTAGTCTTAAAGACTAGACTTGACGATCCCCAACCCCATGCTAACCAACGTCTACTACCTGCGGTCACACCGGTTTAATAACGAAGGACACTGCGGTCCACGGCTCCTCGGACAGTATCACCTTATTTCCTTAGTCACCCACAGACACACCGGTCTAATGACAAAGGGCTCTACGGTCCACGGCTCTCTGGGTGATGTCACTCGCAGACACACCGGTCTAATGACGAAGGACTCCACGGTCCACGGCTCTTCGAGTGACGCCCTAAATTCCAATTTCTAT
>CM041776.1:317031676-317080260 GCA_023374045.1 Limonium bicolor | reverse complement strand
AGAACTGAACGGAAATAGGTGAGTGGATATGAACGTGATTAGGAAGTGGGTATTACTGATTAAAAGGGTTAAGGGAATTAATTAAGAGGAAGGAAATAATTCTAATATGGGAGTCCTCTCACCAGAAAATAGAACGGATGGGGAAAAGACCTCTTCACCCCCGGTTTCTTTAATCAGGACTTCCATGTCCTAAACGACAATAAACCAGCTTAAGGTAACATCAAACGAAATAGAACGCAACGAAATTTATGGGTTATAACATTACACATATAAGATAGCATCATTGCCGCTAGTTCGTTTTATAATATGTTCATATATACGAACGGTACTGTTATCGTACAACAGTAATAATAATAATAAAGCAGCATTAATACGCAACTCAAGCATATTAATTCACACAAGCAGACATTCAATCTTATCACAGATTTTCACACAATGTCTGAACTGAGAAAATCCTCAGAGACAATCAAGCCACATAAATAACATACCGTTCACCCTGAAAGTATTACGGTGGAGTATGATTCAGCTAGATCCGATGCTCCTCGTGTCGTCTCTAGCAGTCTAACAATACATAACGCTCCTGATTAGAATCCCATATAACAGCTTAACTCTACGTACCCCGTACCGTCGCTACTACCTCCCGGTTAATCCCCCGTTATTAACTGTCAACGTTTGTCGGGTTTTCGGCTTAACTCGGAATTTGGAGAAACGTCATATTTCATGCGTGATTACGTCGAGTATATTAATATACTTAACTTTAAACGTTTATTATGACATGTAACTTAATATACCCTTGTATATTATATAGTTTGTTTCTATATTCGCATGTATAATCCTTAATCATATATCAAACATTTTACCTTAGTATTTATTTTCCTAAGGTTAGTTTTTCCACATTTAATGTAGTAAAATTCATCTGTAAAAATACTTTGAACTATATACATCCTCATATACATTTTTTTTGTGTACGCATATATTTACCACATAGGTAAGTTCCATGAGTTATAAACTCTTATATTATATGTTACATTTTTGTCATCTTTTATTAGATGATTATTCCCCTTTAGTTGTACTATATTATACAACTTACATTAAGATTACTATCCTAATATTATGTAACATTTTATGTTGTATCTTTACAACTCCCAAGGTTTAATCAACAAATACCTTAGTTTATAAATCCTATTTATTTATAGTTTGTCACATTACTTAATGTGAATATCCTTACTTATTTTAATTCCATTAAAACCACCTTTATACCATATAATTGTTATAACATTTATAACATAGTAGACCATAGTCTAAAATCCATTTTCCAACTCTTATTATTATTTCAGTACAGCCCTTGAATTTATTTAAATTCTATTTTGACCACATGACATTATGTAATGTTATACCATATACTAATATCATATATTATGAAATTTTTTTCCCTTTAATTCATAACCTATAGTTTTTATACAAAACTATTATATATTGCCGCATAGGCACATATATTAAACCTTATTCTTTTCTCTATAAACCAGAGTTTCCATTATTTACAAAATCACCCCATTATTTATACCATGTTATATATACCATTTAATATAACATTTCTAACTTATAAAAAGGGTATAACCTATGGTTATATTTTGTAAAATTCCAAACAGGCCCGTATATGTTTTATAATTGCCATTTGGCCCAATTTATAACATATAGTTTAATAATTCATTAAAACTATATATTATACATATATCTCAATAAATACCCTTATATAATTCTAAAAATCACCAAATTTTACCAAAGGGTTATAATTACCTTATTAACCCATATACTTTCGGTATTTACTATACCACCACATATATTTCTCCAAAGTGTCATAATGACATAATAACTAATATTATACATATATAGTTTATTTTAATTCCAAAAAAAATCAACCCAATAAATTCCTAAAAATTCCTAATAGCCCATGGGTGTTTATAATACCATTATACACCCTTTATTTTTGGTAATAACATATATACCACATATGTTATAAAGTTGTTACAATTAAGTACATAACTTATTATAAAACCTTAAATAAGTTATCTTGCTTATTTAATTTGGTCAAAACCTACCATATGGTCAAGGTTGACCACCTTAATACTTCCTTGACCATTAATCCCCATCTATTACGGTTTATACCCATATCTTTTCAGAAATTACCATTTAACCAAAAACCCTTTATATAATCTTATAATATTTATATAAAGTCATTTAAACCCCTAATTTTCGGCTTTATTAATATATAGTCCCCAAATTTAATTTATTTACACTATAACCCCAATAATATGCGGTAATGCATATTTAGCACCTAAACTTAATTAAAAGCTTATAAATGCATAAATAAAATGGCCTAAAGTACATGGCCTTATTACAAACATTGGCTTATAAAATAAATTACACATAAATGCCCAAAAGTACTATAAACTCTCGGCCCTTACCATATATTTTCTTTATTTACCAATTTTCCACATAATGTCTTAAATTTGACAATTATGCTTATTAATTAGTTATATAAATTTATTAAACCATTCCTTAACCACCTAAGGTCAAAATAAGACCTTAATTACCCATTCACTCACGGCACAATATATACATATGTATAAACACATATTAATATACCAAGTGAAGGTTTAAGTGATTTATACCTTGTTTTTGCCTAGTTTAAGCCTTGTTTGGCCACGCCCAGCTTAGGATAAAATTTCCACAGCATTATTTACATGTTTTCAAACAGCAATTAAGGCATGATTAGTCTCCAAGCAAGTCTAACCATAAGAAGTGTTTAATGTCAATTTTCAAGGTAAAATTTACCTCAAAATGCCAAGGTAAATAAGGTTGGTCACGGCCTGTTTTTACAGTAGGCAAAGAGTGTTAAAAGAGCTACTAAAACCAAGCTTTAAACTGGTATAACTCAGATTAGAAGATGGCTAATCTTTACCTTGTTTAAAATGCCTAAAATGGTGTTTTAGTCTTGGATCTGGTTATACTTCAAAGCTCTTGATGTACCAACTGAATAAGTATGTTAAGATGAAGATTATAAGCTTAGAAACAAAGTTTCACAGCCGAATTTGAAGGGAATCAAAAGATATGTGCTTAAAGCACATTTTTACCTTAAAGGATGATTTTTGTGTTCTTAGCTCCAAGAACCCTTACCAACGAATTTGAAATCTTACTCTAACATCTACACACTGAGATTGAGCCATGTGAAGAGTATAGAAGTTAGCTCATAAGATAGCCCTTGATGAAAGGAAGAAAATGAGCTATTTTATGCCTTAAACCATTACCTTAGGTGAATTAGGTTGGTTTCCTTAATAGATAGCTTCAAAGCTCAACAATGGTGAGACTAAGAGCAGGTGAGCTCGGCTGGGACAGAAGGAATGAGCAAGGAGTCGTTGGAGACAAGAGATAATGGAGGGATAATGAAGAAAATAAGGAAAAGGTAAGTTAAAGTATTAATTTCTTATTAAATGGAAAAGTAACACTCCACTAAGTCTCCTTTTGTCAATAATTCAGTTCAATCAGGCTCCCCCTGCCTTGTGGCTACCGACTCTATGGAATCCAAGGGGTCAACTTTGACCTCTTGACCATTCTTGGTCAACGTTGACTCAAACGGGCCCCCCTTTAGGGTTTTATTAATATTTTAATATTAAACTTGTAAAAATTTGTAAATTTCTGGAATTAAATTCCTAATATGTTATAATATGATATATTAGCATATTTATAGGTAATTATAACCTTTAAGCCCATTTAAAAGCCAATTTAGAAGGCAATTACACAAAAACGTGCTTTAAGGAATTTTAGTGCACATTTTGAGTCGCAGGGTGTTTCTGAGCTCTGTTTTCTTTGAGAATTGTTTTTTTGTGTTCCTTACATGATATTTGATCATGGTATCCAATTTTATATCATTTAGAGGTCATTAGACCTTTAGGGTTCCCTTAGAGCACATTTTTGCCCTACTTGACCTTGAAGCATGAAAATGCTTGTTCTTTGTGTTGGAGTGTTGTCCACAATTGTAATATGTTTAGTAATGTGTTAATAAGCTTAGGAAAAATTTTTAGGTCCTAAGTAGTTCATTTGGGTATTTATTTACCCTAAACAGTCAAAGGGTGCAAAGTCTTGCTTTGTGTTGACCACTGTTGTTCTCAGTTGACTTTTAAGGCACGTTTAGGCCTTAGTCAATGTGATTAGATGTTTAATCCATCTTAGATCATTAGTAGATCATTTAATTAAGTTTTTAAGGTTAGGGGTATTTCAGTCTACCCCCCTTAAAAAGGCTTCGTCCCGAAGTCCTTACTCATCAACAGTTCACCTAAGGAATCCAGTTCCACTAAGTAATCACAGACAGATCATCACTAGGGAGTACATTCCCACTACGTTCAGACCTAGTCTTTATGTATCACATTTGATACAGCATCCATCTCATTCCATATAGTCAATAATCATGACACATTCATTCATAAACAGCACTAAACAAGGTGCAAAACTCATAGTACACAGCACTAGACAAGGTGCAAAACTCAGTACACAGCACTAGACAAGGTGCAAAACTCATAGTACACAGCACTAGACAAGGTGCAAATCCATAAAGTACTCAAAGGTGTTTGCAAGGGATACTCCACGCATCCCTATCTACATGTTAGTATCTCGCGAGGATACTCACACATCATTCCACATGTATGTGTGCACATATAGTTAACGTTGACAAATCACAGGGAAGCAGTCTTAAAGACCAGGACTTGACGATCCCCAACCCCATGCTAACCAACGTCTACTACCCGCGGACACACGGTTTAATAACGAAGGACACTGCGGTCCACGGCTCCTCGGACAGTATCACCTTATTTCCTTAGTCACCCACAGACACACCGGTCTAATGACAAAGGGCTCTGCGGTCCACGGCTCTCTGGGTGATGTCACTCGCAGACACACCGGTCTAATGACAAAGGACTCCACGGTCCACGGCTCTTCGAGTGACGCCCTAAATTCCAATTTCTATTCATATCTGTGTCCACTTGTAGGAGTTTCGAGAGTTCAACCCCGAGTGATCAGTGTTCACTCTCATCATCTCATCTCATCACTCAATTGTTTCGGTTTCGTTGACCAGATCAAGTTCAACTTCCACGTCAATTTCAATCAATCAATTTTTATTTTTTCTAATCTTGTTTCCTCGTTGATATTTCCACCTTGTGTTCTGATCCATCAAGTCATACACAAGTCAACAATATGTATTCACTAATCCTATATCATTAGGATACCAATAATCATGTAACCAAGATATCAGTATCCTCATGTACCTTATAATTATTCATACAATCCTAGAGGCTTACCTCCACTAGGTTACACATCGGTCTCATGCCGACTTACTCATCGCATTCCAATAATCGGTTTCATACCGAGTCACAAATCATATAGTATGGAGCTTTCTACTCCTTCTTTGAAATCTCCCACCGAAGCTACCAGATAGACCTACTTGAACTCTCTACCGGAGCTAACAAGTTAGGCGTTTATGTGTTTAATGTTCGCAACGTTTGCATAAATAATCGGGATAGAATAAGAACACTCTATCTGTTCTCCCTTTCCTATTCGCCACACAATGCGAACTAAAATATATATATATATATTCATACACATAATACATCATAATATTACCTCAAGTAATATAACACAGTCATAATACTTGTACTTTACGTACAATAATAGTTTGCAGCATGTACCATGCGCTACGTACTCCTACGTACGGTATATTTTAAGCGTGCGAAATCGCTCTCCCCCTTAAAAGGGATTACGCCCACGTAATCTACGAATATGTCATCTTGAAGTAATAAGTACAAGATGTTCCACTCATATGGAATATTCGTGCACTGATGTGCTACGTATACATTACCCTTTTCCTCTCGGGTCGGGCTTTAGCCACTCTGGCTATACTACCTATGTCGGTTAGGTATATGTATGTTCATGTATGGTTTGATCGGGAGATGTAAACACATCGTTTGTTTTCCCAAATCTGTTAGGTATGTCTATCCTATGTGCTATGGGCCCACTCGCTCTGCAAGCAGTATGCCCAACTACTTTAGGGTTAAGTTACCCTTTTAAGTAGCAGCTTCATGCTGGTTTCTACTCCACGTGACGGTGTTTTCTACACGGTCTTCCATAATTATGGTCATGGAGGAAACTATATCGCTGCGTGGTATCATCATTACACACGCTAATTATTTCAACTGGTTATTCTATTCAGTCTTCCTGAATCCTATGCATGCTCATGGTATATTCCCAAGAGTTCATGCCTCCCTACCGAACTAACCTTCGGTATGAGGGTTGTCGAGCTATGCTCGAGCACCTAGTGCTTGCAATAGTTGTCTCTAAAATATCAAGACGAGTCTGATATGCGCATCTAACTGGCGCCTCATGACTCCAAGTTATTTCCCTCTGGAATGAGTTCGTTCTTTGGGTACCTTGTAGGTCCGCTTTTGCTAGTGTGAACTCGTATCCCTCGTGTGTTGGTACTTTAGCATCCACATATATGGTTCATCCCTCTTCTCGATTAGGGGAATCCATTTGCTTATCTGATGTTCCACCTTCTGATTCTTACCAACATAATTCGGTTAACAGTTATTATAATGGTCGCTTGTTGCGCACCATGTACCAGTCGATTGGACGGTTATCCGCCGTTGCGGTTTGCATGGGTATCTAATCTCCAGCTTAGAGTATCTCTTGTAATGCTCGCTTTTGCCCTTCGTCTGTTGTAAACATACAATACGACTGTGGGTTTTAGCTTGGTATTCATTTTCTGTTCAACCCTAATTGGTACTAACATACTAACGTTTTATGGCTTGAGCATGTGGTTATTATTATTTAATGCGACATCATCGCAGCGCCCTCAGCGCGTGGTATAACTCTCTCTGTGCCCCCTTTTTGGGTAGCATCTATTATCACAAAGGTTTCTCTAATATAACTTCCTTAGATACCACAATTCCTCTTCTCATTCATGGGTTCAACTTGCCATTACCATTAAATTGGCCTTAGTTTCCTCGTTTACTAAAATCCGTAAAACTTATGTTCTGACTCCTCCACTGTGGAGTTGCGACCTTATGTCACTTTATTATCAAGCTATCCTTGATTTTCCTAACCTTGCTAGTTGGACTGAGATCTCTCTCGTCATTACATGGTTTACCTAGTCAAGGTTCCATTCGCTGACTTAGACACAGAGTTGATTACCTCCTGGGTCCTTACACTACTCGTTTACATGCATGGGGTACCATACTGATACATTACTACTTACCCAACTAACTTAATATAGTTTGTCAGGCCCACAAGCTCCTAGGAGTGCGGTCGTCCCATGTCTCGTTTAGTGCACTCGTAGCGTTCGTACCCGGTGATTATCGTACTCTTAGTCTCGGTAATTTATGTTTGAGTAACTATGCTGCCAATTCTTAACCTTTAATGTCAGAATGGCTCTAATATTAGGTTCTATGGTTTCCTTTATTAATGTGTATTTCTTTACTTTCTCTAAGATAGGTGTTTGCGACTTATCGCCCTAATTCTGGTTTCCACATGCTCGTCATCTGGTATTTGTGAGTGGGGATCAGTAACTACTTATTATCTCTCCCGTTCACTCCTAGGCTGTTAACGCCTTCAGATATGAGTTTTCAGTATTCGAACTCCACCCAATCTATTGGGTTACACCCTATGGTGTTTCCGGACTCCATGATAAAGGTTGACACCTCGTGTTTCCCTGTCTTATGCTAGTCCCGTTAGTCTGATATTAATCAGTACTTGTGATTCATCACCCTTGTTCCCTAGTTTTAGGTCACTTTGGTGGTACTAAGGTATCCTTCCGTAGGCCTATGCCATACGATATTCGGGCTCAGTACTTATTCTGATAGCTAGATGATTGTTGGTCTTGTTATTTAATTTATTCCTAATTGGTTCTAATACCTTCTCCTGAGGTTACAATTGGATACCCACAACTTAGTGGTTTCCGCTAATCATTTCTCTTCATTGTGTAGTCCTTACTCCTATTCAACTCATATTTCCTCCATCCTCTTTGAGGTAACGGTATCTTCCGTCATCAGGCAATTTTCACTTTTTTTTTAGTTTATATCCACTGCCCTCCATACGGGAGTCTAGCAGCATAATGGATCAACAACACCTCCGGTGTGTGTGGTGCGGGCATAACACCGGCCCTTTTATTGCACGTTCACATGCCTATTAATTATTTTTTTTAAAGTCCTGACTCGTATAGCTCACTTCTTGCCCTCTGGCAATGTTCAATGGTAGTGGTTTAACCACGAGTGTCGCGCACTCACTAAATATGGTTATGCTGGTCCTGAAGACCCGTCACTCCCCACCGTAATGATTGACGTTTAATGTCCATACCGGCACTGGGGTTAGGCTTGTAGGCACTAATTACGTTATTCTCATTTACTCCCCTTTTAATATTCTACTCAATGGTGTATTATTTTCAGGTTTAATGGTCAGACCGGCTAGGTCTTCCCGAGGTTTTATCGACCTCAAACCCAAGGGTTTCGTACCCTGCCCTAAGAAGGTTGTGTCCTGCTTTATTGCATTACGGACTCACATAAGATTTAGTGTCTATTGGTAATGCTTGGACCACTACGCCCTTTAGGTTAATTTACGTCGCTGCACTTGCTGTAGCAAGTGCGTAAGGTAGGTTGAAATTTAATACTTTGGTTAAAGTGGCACTTGCAGTGGCAAGTGCGCCATGCAGACTGAGCCACTGGTACGGTGTGTCAGTGCAGTGCTATTCCCTAATCGGGTTCCTGTTCCAGTCAAAAGTTCTTATTCAAATTAATACAGTCTCGCTCCGCACTCATTCCCAAAGTTTACCATGGTAGTAAGGTCTTACTCCCCCTCGAGGCATTGCATGATAGCAACTTAGCGAGTCAGTTTATTCTACAGTATGCATGATAGATTCATGGAGATGTGAATTCATGATTTCTCAGTTACACTCGATCTGTTATCTCTGATCTCTATGCACGTCGGGCCATCTTGAACCTTCAGTGTTGCATGTTTAGAGTTACTCGCTTCGGGTGAGACTTCTATAAGGTCACCATTCGTCGTTACATTATCATAACTAATCATTACTCGTCATTTCACTTTCTTTCCCCAAGCGCACTATCAGTGCTTTCCTGGATGTAGGACAGGGTTGCTTTGCTTATGGCAAGCAAACCCTATTAGTCCCACGGGAATTATCTCCTCAAACTCGGTCTATTATTTATCTCATCCTCGTATGGTAGACATTACGTCATTACCAGGACTTCCGGTCCTAAACATTACACCAAAAACACTAAGTCTTATTTTCTACATTTAACATAATCCTCTTAGCATCCACATCGGGTCTTTCCGATCAGGAGAGTTATCTCCGTGGTGTTTCTCATTTCATTGTCTCACTAGATAGTACTCGAGGTACGGGCTGCGGCGGGTGGGGTACCATTGCAAATTTCCCGGGATGCTCTCCCATCGAGTGCGAGCGTTCATACCATCTTCGCGTTACTTGGGGTTGCTGGACCTTCACCACCTTCCGCTGCTCCGTGTTCTTCCTTAGTACTGTTACCCTGACCTCTCTCTGACATAAGTCAAGAGGACGGGTTAGACCTTTACTCGGTCTAATACGTAGTCTCGGTCATTTATTATTGAAGTGCTTCCACGGCTATGGTGTGCAAGCTTTAAGCATTGCATCAACCCCGCAAGGTCACGTATCCTCACAACGTTCCCGTATTCCCAAAACCTATGCTCACTGTATAAATCCTACTATCTCTTGTCATCAGAGCGGTACTCCGCTCTGATACCACTTTTGTAACACCCCTACTCCAATCGGCTCCTAATCATCTTACTTAACAATATAATCGCAGCGGTAATCTCAACAATTGAACTACTGGTGTCACCGTTCTTACTCGCCCATACGAGTAATAACGTGCCTCCTGATATATTCTTAAATACGAAACAATTTCCCACAGTGACAACAAGAGATAGATCTATCCTTCCCAAACCAATATAAAATACATTCACAGTGAGCATTCTAAGTATCCCAATCCTATACACGTTTCTAAGTCGTATAAAATGCAACAGTGCATATTTTAAACAACTGTAATTAAACTACCCAGCGCGTCCCTCTCTTTGCCGACACCGGAAGCTGCATACCTGCAAAAATGGTTGTTTGTGGTATGGAATCAGCCCCTGCTGAGTATGCTACTACATGACCGTCATGTCCCCTCAGACCCTCAGTTAATTGGTCGAGAGCATGCAATTCATTTTCATGCAAGTAGTTTAATATAAAACTGTAAAGCAACAATATATATATTGCAGTAAACTCAAATAACAAACAAGCCCCCGGCTTCACACATCGCATCGTAATAAACCACTGAAAGCGTTACAACGCTTATATGAGTACAGAGACTCCATTCCAACAAACACTTAATAGTTCATAATTGAGTTCGGCGACTCACTCGACCAAACAACCCACCATAGCCTACACATGAGTACAGCGACTCGAATCAACCAGTTCACCACACACAATATGAGCACAATGGCTCGTTCAAACAATCCACCAACATACCACATATAATTACAAAGCATAACCACTGAGCAACAAGGCGAAACAACGAGAATATAAAACAGTATACTTTCCCATCTTTGGCGTACAAGCCAAGCTAATGTTCGCCTAATGTATGAGCTAATATAGTCTTCCGTATTTGTTCAGTCATGCCTAAAGACAACGTCTCGTTAGAACGACGTGTCTCTAAGTTACCCATCTCTTATGGCGGGTCACCCACGACAATAGCCACTCCAGCGGTAGAGTCTCCGTCCTACGAACAATCTGTAGTTCGTTGGAAATTATCCAGATACTTACGGTTACCACACGGTATCCTAGTATCGTTAATGGATCACAGTTCACAGCAAGAGCCACGTCCTCTTGATAAACTTATCTATACCATCGCATCGTTTTACCTTTTTTTCTAACACAGCAGACTAAGGTCGTAGTCCAATCCTGAGTATGTCGACTCGGGATCCAGTGCTAGATACGAGAGCGGCGTTAAAGAGGCCAATGCTCCGTATATAAGTCTCAGATATTTTATATATCTTATTATCCTAATGCTACAACGTTTTACTTACGTATATAAGATAGCATCATTGCCGCTAGTTCGTTTTATAATATGTTCATATATACGAACGGTACTGTTATCGTACAACAGTAATAATAAAGCAGCATTAATACGCAACTCAAGCATATTAATTCACACAAGCAGACATTCAATCTTATCACAGATTTTCACACAATGTCTGAACTGAGGAAATCCTCAGAGACAATCAAGCCACATAAATAACATACCGTTCACCCTGAAAGTATTACGGTGGAGTATGATTCAGCTAGATCCGATGCTCCTCGTGTCGTCTCTAGCAGTCTAACAATACATAACGCTACTGATTAGAATCCCATATAACAACTTAACTCTACGGTACCCTGTACCGTCGCTACTACCTCCCGGTTAATCCCCCGTTATTAACTGTCAACGTTTGTCGGGTTTTCGGCTTAACTCGGAATTTGGAGAAACGTCATATTTCATGCGTGATTACGTCGAGTATATTAATATACTTAACTTTAAACGTTTATTATCGCATGTAACTTAATATACCCTTGTATATTATATAGTTTGTTTCTATATTCGCATGTATAATCCTTAATCATATATCATACATTTTACCTTAGTATTTATTTTTCTAAGGTTAGTTTTTCCCCATTTAATGTAGTATAATTCATCTGTAAAAATACTTTGAACTATATACATCCTCATATACATTTTTCTTGTGTACGTATATATTTACCACATAGGTAAGTTCCATGAGTTATAAACTCTTATATTATATGTTACATTTTTGTCATCTTTTATTAGATGATTATTCCCCTTTAGTTGTACTATATTATACAACTTACATTAAGATTACTATCCTAATATTATGTAACATTTTATGTTGTATCTTTACAACTCCCAAGGTTTAATCAACAAATACCTTAGTTTATAAATCCTATTTATTTATAGTTTGTCACATTACTTAATGTGAATATCCTTACTTATTTTAATTCCATTAAAACCACCTTTATACCATATAATTGTTATAAATTTATAACATAGTAGACCATAGTCTAAAATCCATTTTCCAACTCTTATTAATATTTCGGTACAGCCCTTGAATTTATTTAAATTCTATTTTGACCACATGACATTATGTAATGTTATACCATATACTAATATCATATATTATGATATTTTTATTCCTTTAATTCATAACCTATAGTTTTTATACAAAACTATTATATATTGCCGCATAGGCACATATATTAAACCTTATTCTTTTCTATAAACCATAGTTTCCTTTATTTACAAAATCACCCCATTATTTATACCATGTTATATATACCATTTAATATAACATTTCTAACTTATAAAAAGGTATAACCTATGGTTATATTTTGTAAAATTCCGAACAGGCCCATATATGTTCTATAATTGCCATTTGGCCCAATTTATAACATATAGTTTAATAATTCATTAAAACTATATTATACATATATCTCAATAAATACCCTTATATAATTCTAAAAATCACCAAATTTTACCAAAGGGTTATAATTACCTTATTAACCCATATACTTTCGGTATTTACTATACCACCACATATATTTCTCCAAAGTGTCATAATGACATAATAACTATATATTATACATATATAGTTTATTTTAATTCCAAAAAAATCAACCCAATAAATTCCTAAAAATTCCTAATAGCCCATGGGTGTTTATAATACCATTATACACCCTTATTTTCGGTAATAACATATATACCACATATGTTATAAAGTTGTTACAATTAAGTACATAACTTATTATAAAACCTTAAATAAGTTATCTAGCTTATTTAATTTGGTCAAAACCTACCATATGGTCAAGGTTGACCACCTTAATACTTCCTTGACCATTAATCCCCATATATTACATTATTACAGTTTATACCCATATCTTTTCAGAAATTACCATTTAACCCCAAAACTTTATATAATCTTATAATTTTTATATAAAGTCATTTAAACCTCTAATTTTCGGCTTTATTAATATATAGCCCCCAAATTTAATTTATTTACACTATAACCCCAATAATATGCGGTAATGCATATTTAGCACCTAAACTTAATTAAAAGCTTATAAATGCATAAATAAAATGGCCTAAAGTACATGGCCTTATTACAAACATTGGCTTATAAAATAAATTACACATAAATGCCCAAAAGTACTATAAACTCTCGGCCCTTACCATATATTTTCTTTATTTACCAATTTTCCACATAATGTCTTAAATTTGACAATTTGCTTATTAATTAGTTATATAAATTTATTAAACCATTCCTTAACCACCTAAGGTCAAAATAAGACCTTAATTACCATTCACTCACGGCACAATATATATACATATGTATAAACACATATTAATATACCAAGTGAAGGTTTAAGTGATTTATACCTTGTTTTTGCCTAGTTTAAGCCTTGTTTGGCCACGCCCAGCTTAGGATAAAATTTCCACAGTATTATTTACATGTTTTCAAACAGCAATTAAGGCATGATTAGTCTCCAAGCAAGATCTAACCATAAGAAGTGTTTTATGTCAATTTTCAAGGTAAAATTTACCTCAAAATGCCAAGGTAAATAAGGTTGGTCACGGCCTGTTTTTACAGTAGTCAAAGAGTGTTAAAAGAGCTACTAAACCAAGCTTTAAACTGGTATAACTCAGATTAGAAGATGGCTAATCTTTACCTTGTTTAAAATGCCTAAAATGGTGTTTTAGGCTTGGATCTGGTTATACTTCGAAGCTCTTGATGTACCAACTGAATAAGTATGTTAAGATGAAGATTATAAGCTTAGAAACAAAGTTTCACAGCCGAATTTGAAGGGAATCAAAAGATATGTGCTTAAAGCACATTTTTACCTTAAAGGATGATTTTTGTGTTCTTAGCTCCAAGAACCCTTACCAACGAATTTGAACTCTTACTCTAACATCCACACACTGAGATTGAGCCATGGGAAGAGTATAGAAGTTAGCTCATAAGATAGCCCTTGAAGAAAGGAAGAAAATGAGCTATTTTATGCCTTAAACCATTACCTTAGGTGAATTAGGTTGGTTTCCTTGCTAGATAGCTTCAAAGCTCAACAATGGTGAGATTGGGAGCATGTGAGCTCGGCTGGGACAGAAGGAAGGAGCAAGGAGTCGTTGGAGACAAGAGATAAGGGAGGGATAATGAAGAAAATAAGGAAAAGGTAAGTTAAAGTATTAATTTCTTATTAAATGGAAAAGTAACACTCCACTAAGTCTCCTTTTGTCAATAATTCAGTTCAATCAGGCTCCCCCTGCCTTGTGGCTGCCGACTCTATGGAATCCAAGGGGTCAACTTTGACCTCTTGACCATTCTTGGTCAACGTTGACTCAAACGGGCCCCCCTTTAGGGTTTTATTAATATTTTAATATTAAATTTGTAAAAATTTGTAAATTTCTGGAATTAAATTCCTAATATGTTATAATATGATATATTAGCATATTTATAGGTAATTATAACCTTTAAGCCCATTTAAAAGCCAATTTAGAAGGCAATTACACAAAAACGTGCTTTAAGGAATTTTAGTGCACATTTTGAGTCGCAGGGTGTTTCTGAGCTCTGTTTTCTTTGAGAATTGTTTTTTGTGTTCCTTACATGATATTTGATCATGGTATCCAATTTTATATCATTTAGAGGTCATTAGACCTTTAGGGTCCCTTAGAGCATATTTTTGCCCTACTTGACCTTGAAGCATGAAAATGCTTGTTCTTTGTGTTGGAGTGTTGTCCAACAATTGTAATATGTTTAGTAATGTGTTAATAAGCTTAGGACAAATTTTAGGTCCTAAGTAGTTCATTTGGGTATTTATTTACCCTAAACAGTCAAAGGGTGCAAAGTCTTGCTTTGTGTTGACCACTGTTGTTCTCAGTTGACTTTTAAGGCACGTTTAGGCCTTAGTCAATGTGATTAGATGTTTAATCCATCTTAGATCATTAGTAGATCATTTAATTAAGTTTTTAAGGTTAGGGGTATTTCACCTCTAACAAAATCACCTATCTTAACTCATACCATCTCAGTAACCAGACCAGTCAACATTAATTAGCAGCGGAATTTACATCCAAATTAACCAATCAAAATGGGTGTTACCACCGTTATGCACCATGTGCGCAACAAGGCACAAAGTACACCTGTAATGGTGTGAATGACAAAGATAGTGTTTACATCATAATTCCCTATACACAACCTTTGCCAAAAACCTGTGAGCGGTATACATATCTCCAACATTTACAATTTCATTCACATCTATGATCCAATTTTATACCAAAACCAAAATGCCAAACTGTCTCAAAATCTACCCACTTCCCGCACTCTGACTGTGGGTCTACCTTCAAATCCCTATAAAAATGGTTGTTAGAGGGATCAGTCCAACTGCTGAGTATGCCAGCATACAAACGTCATACATCCTCAGATCAACCTTAGGCTATTTGGTCGAAATTAACATGCATTCCCAATTTACAATATTTTGATTTCCAATAACATAATATATAGCAATCATTTCATCATAAACCAAAATTCACAAGTCAATTCCAACAGTTCAATCAACATAACATAACCAAGTCCGAAACCATCAACAATCCTCATAGTCAACACATCATCACCAGGGATAGTCATTCACATTCACAAGCTCAAGAGGGGAAACATTCCCACAACCATACATATTCAACCAGTTGGGTCTTTATGAGTTTCCACAATTAATATTGCATAGTCAACTTCAACTTTATAAGTTGTCAACCATTTAATTGTTCTTTTCCATCCATAGAGAGTGTAACACCCCAACCGCTAATCCTTCCATTATCCTCTATCACTCCCATACTTACCTTACTCGCAGCGGAATACTTACTTACTCCCGGCGGGTGATACAACGCCGTTAACCATCCAATGGTTAACAAGGCTACTACTACTTACCGTGTCGGTCTGATGATTAGAATAAACCAAATACATACTACTTACCTTACAATACCAGATACTTACTTACATTTGATTACCGAGTATACTGAATATATGAATTACATTCCATGACTACTTCCCAAAAATGAAGAGTTTATACTTCCTCTCCTTACTATCCAATCAAGATTTCAATATCCAAAAAGGTGTACCACATGGTACACCGGCTACTCAAAATGGCCTAGTCGTGTACAACTCGGTACACTATTCTAGTCCTACTGCTACATCCCAAAAAGAATCACATCACGTCCTTACCCTATCGTCACGCCTTGCGGGTACCTGTGGAGTAAAAACATTCCCCTAGGGGGTCAGCTTACGCTGCATATGATAACTGCATACCCCGCGTGCTAGCGAGGGTACGCCAACTAATTGGTCGAGTACATGCGGTTCGTTTCATTCATACATACATACATGCTTTATACAATACAATTCAATACAATACATTCCATACACAAGGCATACATACATACAAGGAAGACAATTCAAGTCAACCATTCATACTTACCGAATACTCACCGCATTACGAAGATACAATTCTCCAATACATACGAAGGTCTTGTTAGCCTCATTACACACCCGGGTTAATCGGGTGTTCAATACTCTTTTACCGGGTCAATGACTTACAATAGTCAAGACCAATACAAATACAATACTTACATCTTACATACTTTACTTCCAGTTAAGTCGGTATGACCTCCGGGCAGGGATTACTACATCCCACCACCGGGCTTTAAGGTGGCCCACTAATCCAGGATGCTACCCATTCAAGGGAATTGGTCCATGGAAAAGATTATAGCCAGGATTCGGATCCAACCTCTTGTGTTTCCTTATCCTCACGCATGGCCGAAACTATATCGGACTTCTACTCATTCCATTTACTCATTACTCAAGTTAGGAGTTAGAATGTTAGGAATTAGTAGAAGTCAGTACTTCATTTCCATACATCAATACAATACACAAGTACTCGTACTTACACATATACTTCATTCTCATTCATTCATTTCATGAATTATACAAACTAAATGTTCAAGAAGATACAACAAGAACAAAATAGTTCAAACACAGTTAAGTGCAATAAAAGTCCGATCGTGCATTTATCTTATTGGTGATCACATAAGCACACAAATCGGGGTAACCAAGTTAGGATACAGGGCATGAAGAAATCATACCGTTCACCGTCATATACGTACTACCGGGTTCCTTCGAGGATCAACTATTTGATTCCTATACATACATGAAGTAGTATGATCAATGACCTATTATTGATCTAACTTACTCCTTCATTGATACTTTTAATATTTACTTACTACTTCATTACTTTCTTACTTGATTATAAAACCATTCTTTTCTTTACTACTTCTTAGACTTGTTTCCTTACTCATTTACTTACTTTCTTACATTACTACATTACTACTTCATTAATGGTGTATTACTACCTACATATGCTTATATGTGTATAGGCATATATGTATATACATGATTACTATAATCATATAATAAAACTTTTTTTTATTTGACTCGACCGACCCACCCTGGGTCGGACCCATGGGTCAATCGGCTGCAGAGACTTCGATTACTGAAAATTCCAGTCCGGCCGACCCAGCCAGGGTTGGTCCATGGGGTCGGTCGGTTACAGAAGAAATCCCACTACAAATTCCCACTCAACCGACCCAGGCAGAGTCGGTCCCCTGGGTCGGTCGGATGCAGAAGCATTTCCGACTACAAATTTCTACTCGACCGACCAAAGTCGGTCCCCTGGGTCGGTCGGATGCAGAAACTTCCGAGTTTGCAGATTTTCGGGTCGACCGACCCTGCTAGGATCGGTCCTAGGGTCGGTCCAGCCCAGTACCCATTTTAATTACTTATTTTGAACTTCAAACTCTACTCAATTCACACCCAATCCTTTCCTACTCATTCCCAACATGTTACCACTCATTTTGATGCTCTAAATCACCTTAATTCATCTCCCAAACTTACTACTCAATTCCTACACAACTTACACCAATTTTCATCATCTCAATCTAACACTTACATTGGTTTTCTTCACACTAATGCTACAGATTTTGGGTTCCCACATTATGCCACAGATTTTTCCCTCAACTCCTATCCTCCAATACTCCCTCAACTAATGCTATTCCTAGCATCCAAAATACATTACCTTACACTCTAGTTTCATCCCATTTACAAACTCATTTCCAAATCTGTTTCAAGCTACAAAACACTCTTCTTAAACTCTCCAAATACTTCCTCTTCTTGAACAACTTAAGTCTTCTCATTCCTACCCAAAATTTGACATAGTCTCCCTATATATTTTAGCTTTGCCCACATGATATTTCAGCTCACACTTTTGCTCATTCACATACCTGTTTAACCAATACACTTATACACACAATTCAGCTCCACTACATACATTAAAAATTCCTGCACATATACACTACTACCCGTTGTTTTCCCAAGCTTTTAAACTTCATTTAAAAACTTCCAACTGTTTCAATACCATTACTCATTATACTACAATATACTTACTACTCATTACTCAATACATTACCCATTTTACCAATCAAAAACTGTTACATTACTACACATAAAACTAGCTCAAGGTAAGGGAGATTACCTTGTGTTTCTAGTTTTCTTTCCTTTTCTTTCCTTCTCTTCCTTTCTTCTCCTTTGTTCTCGGTCCCAATGAGGTTCACACACACCAAGTGCTACAACCCATAACAATACACAATACCATTTAACATTCATTTTCACTCTAACCCTAGAATTTAAATGTTTTAGGGTTTAGACAAGGGTATTACCTTCCAATGAATGGATGAAGTTCTTGACTAGCAAGAGAACAATATTCCTAGCCCAAGGAGGAGCCAAAATCGGCTGAAGCAACAAGGAACCAAGAGTTCAAAAACTGAAATTTCTTATAATGCAAACAAGGGCTAGAACTAATGGATTTTTGAATTTCTTTTTACCTCAAGATGATAAGGAGGTGAAGGTGCTTCTAATGGTGGACTCGAATCTTCAAATGGAGAATACCCACCGAAATGAAAGTGGTTGTTTTCGATTTTTGAAAGGATGAAAATATTCTCCTTTGCAAGGGGGTTGCAATGGTATAATTTTTATTGGATTTGGAGAAGGTTTGAGTGCTCAAAGAGAGGAGAGAAGGAGAGGGCTGTAGAGTTCCCTTCAAATCACCATTGACATCGCTTGAGGAAGAAGGAGAGAATAGAGATGGAGGGGGACACGTGAGAGAGAGGGATGGGTAGAGGAGAGAGAGTTTTATTGGCTTTTTACTTATTTCTTTTGTCCTCTAGTGAATTAGGAACAATAAAGAGAGGGAGAGGGGCTTATTAAATCGGCCCACACACACCCATCCTACAGATTTTTAACTTTTATTTACAAAAGTGAACACACTAAGTTTCTTTATTTGCGTTCTCACCCCACAACTTCCCGGTTGTTACGGTTCTTACTATCTGGTACCCGTTTTCCGGAATTTTCTCGTTTAATTAATTTTATTGGTTCTAAAGCGCCACTAATATTTATTAGTGACTATTTAGTTGACCAAAATTGTTACGAGTCTATTTGACCCGCTTAAAGTCGCGTTTTCCCGGTTTCCTCGAAAAACGCGCTTTAAGGTTCGTTTGTGCTTTTAACCCATTTTAAGGGTCCGTTTTCTTCGGGATTGTTCCCTCATATTAGTTAAGTGTAATTAAGCTTTTTAAAAATATATTTAGCCTAATTAATCACTGTTTTAATTACGGGGTATTTCAGAGAGTTGTAAGGCTTGCTTGATATTATTTAATATATCTTAGCCTTGTTTATAATATGATAATGACTTGATTCTCATATGCTCTCCTCCCATAACCTTGATGTGCACTATGTTAGAAGATGACATGTCTTCCCCTATTATAAGGCGGGTAACCTATTGGTAGTGGCCAAACACTAGACGGGGTGAACCGACAAAAAATCAACTCATTGGCTTTCCAATAATTGGGTGGAACCGATCTCGGTAGTCCTATTTGTGAACACAATGCGTAACCAAGAACATCTTGGATTTTCCAACCATAACCAATAACCACCTCACCATATGATTGATATCTCGATCTCAATGTCTAAGAAACATTCTTAGACTCTTACATAATAGATATCATATTTGATATTTGTTGCCTCACTTGGGGTCTTTCTCCTTTCTACCTAAGAAACATTCTCAGGGAACTTATATATATATTTGGAGACCATCTCTGGTATTTATTTACCTCACTTAAGGCCTAACAACTTGTTTGCCTAAGAAACATTCTTAGGAATTTGTTTATATATTGGATATCATATCCCAATTTTGTTCAACATATTTTGGTAGTTCTCTACTGCATTTCCCAAGGAACATCCTTGGATATTTATACCATATGAATAACATATTCATTTATCATTGTTCTTTTTGATCGTATATTTCATGGTCTCTACTTATAATTTATAGAACTTGTGTGATGTTTTCTCATCCAATTGGCAATCTTAATCAAGTTAATCTACACAATAGTTCCAAATCATCACATCCAACATTCCATAAAAACTGAATACCTGTAAAAAAGTATATCTTCTAATCACACATTTTTACACACTCGAGCTCAAGGAAATCCTCGGGGGCACTCGGATCACACAGTAAACATACATTTCACAGAAGCACTGGGAGAAGTCCTATCTCGAGCTCGATCTCTCAAATTCTAAATCTAGAAAACATATTCCAACATTAATACCAACACCCTTAATTTAATATTCATTATTCTCTTCTTAATTATTTATCCCACCAATTAACTTTAGGGATTACCTACTACTATATTTTGGGTTCTTTTATAGAGTAGCCTACTCTTATATTATTTAATCATATCTTGTAGACTTATCTCTGTCACATGTTAATTCATGTGAATTAGGCCTAACCGTTAGCCTATTTATTAATGAATCTTGATTCATCCTCTAGCATTCTTCCTTAATCACTTAGGTATCACTAGTAAGACATCTCTTGCTTACCCTTGCTTTTAATCTTGGGGTATATCCCCTATGGCTCTATAACTTATCCATCAATTATAATTGATAGAAGTTTCATGGACTTAGTTATACAAACAAAGGCTAATATTTTTTGATTGAATAAGATTCCAATTGGCTTATAACTTGAGTCTCAGGGTTAATTCCCAAGCTAACATCTTCTTTATAATTCCAACCCAAAATTTGATCTCTAATAATTTGAGATGGTCTTACTTAGCCTAGTTTGTTTTATGGCCTTAAGCCTGTGACACATTTTTGTTGGTATTAAATTTGGTCAACTTGACCATGTGGTTAAGCGGCCAATACGCCAATTTGGTCAACATAGTCAAAGTTAAACGTGGTCAACACCCTTCAATTTCGGTCAAACCCTTAATTAATCTCCATCCTCCAAGTCCAACTAGAATTTCTTCATTCTTAATCCTTCTTAACCTTCAACCTTTAATTAGTCAATCCACACTTAACCTTTCATAAATTCTCATAACCTTTGGTTTTCCTTATTAACCCACATTCACACTAATGACCTTTCTTCGCATAATCTTTTTAAATTTGCACATTGGCCCAAAAACTGATTCCATCTCAACTCCAAACATCATTCCAAATTTCAAATTTCAATCCTTCAAATTTCCTTCTCATTTGTTTAAAATTTCACCACTTAATTCCAAATGTTCCATAGTCGCATTCTAACCCCTTTACTTTCCAAAATTCCAAATTACCTCCATTTTCAATTTTTCCCTCCAATCCATATAATCTTTACTTCTAATTTATCACCAACTCTATTCAAGCCATAATTTTGAAATTTCTCAATTCAATGAGACCAAATTTAGTTTTCGAATTTGCCCCCTAATTTTCCTCAAATTTCAAATTTCCCTCTCTTTCTTCCATTATAAACTCCAAAGTCCAAAAATTTGGTCAAACCCCTAGTTTCTCTTTTGTTTATTTACCAAATCCAATCTTGACCCCAAAAAATTCCAAAATTACAACTAACCCAAAACTTCTCTAAATTTCAATTTAACCCACCAAATATATCAAAAACTCTAAATTTTGAATTTATCACACAAATTAATATTAATTTTGAGCCATAATTATATGTACCACTCTAACATTAATTTTCTTCCTATTCCAGTTTTACCAACTTCAATTATAACTCCATATTATGGATAATACCCACACTAACTCTAAATTCAATTTAACTCCCATCATCCCCAAAAAATATCCAATTTTCAGAATTACTATTTCACCATATTTTTATTTATTTCGCACTTCCAATTTATCCTCTTAACCCGAATTTTTCAAGCAAACAAAACCATAATAACCTTAATTTTTGAGACCACAAAATTACTTACTTCAATTTTCAAACCAAAATCACTAGAACAAAACCCAAACATCATATTGTTGATCTAAGTTCATTTTTGAAGTGGTTTAACCTTTTTTACTCCCTTTGATTTCCAGCCATAATTTTTACATAATAATAAACATCACAGAAATTCAAAACAAGCACCAAGGTTAAACATTAACCTTGTAGTCCCAAGAGTCGATTTCTCTTGCTCCAATTCGCCCTATATTAAATGAAGGAAAGTTAGATCTTTGTAGATCTAGAGTTTAGATGGAGGTTTTAAGCTCTAAAAACCTTAGATCTAAGATTTTACTCTTGGTTAGAGTTGTTTTCCTTGCTTTTTACCCTTGTTCTTCCTTGATTTCGGCTGGCCAATCAAAGCCTAGTTGAGCTCTACTCTCGGACATGAAGGGAGGATGAAGAATAAAAGGTAGGGTCTTTTGAACTCCCAATATTGGCCAAGGAAGGAATTAAGAATTTAAGCCATTTTTAGCTTAACTTTGGTTGAACCTATCCAAACTTCCCACAGTTTTCCTCCACATTTTTGGCACTCGAGAGGCTCCAAAATCTACACCAACAATAGGAAAAAGATGAGTTTGTGTCTTTTATTTTGTTGTGAAGATTAGCTAAGAAAATGAGCAGATTTCAAGGAGAAAGTGAGAATGAAAGAGGAGCAATCATTCACATTTTTTGGCCTTCTATGGAGTAAAATAGAAGAAAAATGAGAGGAAGAAGAAAGTAGAAGTCGGCTGCCTAGGAGAGAGAAGAGATCATGTGATAAAGTTAGAGTTTGTAAGGAAATGAAAAATAAAAATAGGCCTGGGATGACAGTAATGGTTGGCCAACGGGTCTGAATAGACTGGAACCGGTGGAACAAACCGGAACCGGTCGAAACCAGTCTGGAATTGGTTCGGAACCGAATGGTGGCCAAAAGAAGCGAATACAAATATAGCTTTGGGTTCGGGACCGAACCAGGCCTAGAATCGGAACCGGAACCGCCTGACACCAGCCTTGGATTTGGAATCCTCCCAGAACATAAACCAGCCTGGTACCAGCCTTGGGATTCGGAACTAGCCAAACAGCAAAATGACATCGCTTTGGCCCAAAGGTGCGCACCCTTCTAAGAACCGGTCAAAATCGCTCCAGAACCAGCCGGAACTGGTTCTTTGAGAGAATCCGAAGTGAATACAACCTTCAAAACTGGAACCGCCCCTGACCGGTTCCAAACCAAATACATATGTTCCGGAACGCGGCGGAACCCAAATCGGCGGAATAGAACCATGACCAGCACTAGGCGGCAACACACTCTTTCCAGCCGGCTAGGGCTTTGAAATGGGGAGGGGAAGTTTAGGAATAAGGGGAAATAACGTGAGGAATTGGGCCTCTCCTTTGTTGTGGCTGAATTTTAGTTCTTTGGTGGGCTTCATTTTGGGCTCTCTTATGTGTTAGACTGTAGATTAATGAGTCATCCCGGCCATAGCATTGTGCTCTTAAATTATATAATAACATATTACAAGTTAAACCAACTTTACTATTTGATTTCTCTCTGTAAATACCCCCCCTTTTTATTCATCATCCCATTTAAGGTTTAATAACCCTTTTTTGGACCATATATTTATTTATATAAATATATATTTAAGGTTTCATAAATCTTTAATAATTTAAGGCTTATTAGCCTTAATATTCATAACTAATCCTTAATTATTGTTATAATTGTTAGGGAATTTCAAATCAATTCTTACTCAAAAATTCAAAAAAACTACTTCAAAATTCCAAATAACTTTCTCAATATTCAGAAAATTCTTCTCAAATACAATAAATCTTCTCAACATTGTTGAAAGTTCTTCTCAACATTGCAGAAATTCTTCTGGACTATTTTGAAATTCTTCTCAAAACTTCAAAAATGTTTCCAAAGTTCAAAGCATTTCTATGCTGAAACAAATCTCAAAACTATAATTCTTTTTTGTAACCATTTGTCACACAAATCCTTTTTTCAAGACTTTAAAACAAATAATTCAGAACCAAAACTTTTTGAGGAGACACATGGAATGTCCTAACACTTTCAAACCATTTTCTTCTAAGCTAGACATCACATTCCTCTTCCAAATATAATCCAATTGTGTGGCACTAGTATTGTACTATTTTATCCCATTGTCGCAGTTTGGATCTCTATTGGCAAGGCATTAGGGTTGACTCTCCCACTAGTAGCCTAGATTTTTACTAGGCGAGGTGTTAGTGGGAGTGGATGTTTCCCCGTTGTAGTATGGAATTTAGAATCGTCTAATCCCTTTTACTTTATTTCTTGTTTCGGTTTTCAATGTTTAAACTCGGGAATTAGAGACATTTTTTAGTTTTGCGGGAACATCTCATATAATGACGTTTTCTTCATAAACTATAATTTTCAACAACAAAATTCACTGCCCTGCCTTCTTCGAGCCTTGGCACTTACCGTTAATAAAGTGACCTGTTAGAAGGGTTGCATGGGTGATCTCTCGAGATCATCCACCACTTTTCAAATGTAAAAACAAATTTCTGTTTGGAAACTTAAGAAAGATGATTTTTGAAAAACATCCTTTAAACAAATCAATCCACCCCTCCTTTCATTTAAGTCTCGAACCTTCATAATTTCCCTATCTCCTCTCACTCCTGAACTCTCTTCCTTTGGATCTTTCAAACAACCCTAAGCATCAAGGCAACTCAAGTGTGTTCACGGATCAAGCTTCTCAATGTGCTCAGACTCGAACTCATCAAGCGACGTAAAGATCGACTCAACAAACTCAGAAGACTCAATTTCTCAATCTTGTCAAAACTTATGAAGACTCTAGATCCCATATAGCCTTAATCCATGGAATCCCTAACTTTTTTGAAATCCGATTGCTTAGAACCCCGAGCTCCTATAAAATATGGATTGCTTAGAACCTCAAACTCTTTAAAAATCTCGTTTGCTTTGAACCCCAACTCTTCAAAAACTCTGATTGTTTTGATTCCTGAACTCTTCAAAACCCAAGCTTCTTGGTATCCCAATCTTCTTCAAACTCAAACTTCAAAACAACCCATATTCCCTTAAACACCTTAAAATGACCAGAATACCCTATACTCCTCGAGCAACCTTAGACATCTCTAACTCCCGATCACTCATAGACTCGACTGTGTCAAAACCTAAACATCACATAAAAAGACCAAAATACCCCTCAACATTGAAATGACCAAATGACCCTCAAAGCATTCAAAAGGCTTAAGATAACCCTTCAAGACATTAAAACCCCCCCTTCTAGCTTTAAAGGCAACATCCACCGCCTTCAAAACACTCATTTTTTGTTGGCTCCCACAAACCCTCAAATCGTTAGACTTTAGCTCCACATGACCATCAGACTCTTCCTATTCTTTCATTCAAATTCATTAAACTGTCTCAACCCTTTCCAACTAATTCGGACACACTTCCAAACAATCAAAATCCCTTTTAAGCTCCAAGATGACACCATACCACCTAGAAGCACTCAAATCCTCCTTCAATCTCCACAAACCCTTAACTGATAGACTTCAAGTCAGATTCATCTACTCAACCCCAGGAGTTTTGATCCTCCACTTCGTCACATTCATTTAATACCCTCAATTCATCAACCCCTTATGGTGTTAGCTTGGTAGAAAAGTCCGCCTCCATCTATAACCGAAAAACCAAAAACTGCTAATTTACATTTATGCACTTTTGTTTAGATTTATGCACATTTGCTAAACTGATAATTAGTTAGATAGTTGTGAAGTCCCTGTGGATACGACCTTGTTAGACTGCAATGACTGGGTTCACTGCCAATTAGTTCGCAAGATACTTCTATTATATTTTGCACCAAAAGGAGTGAGGAGTTAGCTTCAACATAGGTGATCATTGTGGTTTTTATGCAATAATTAAATTATGTTAATGGTTGCTTGTTCAAATTTTGGGTGAAAACACTGTCTGATGCCTTGAGATGTTTGATTTCTACACCTATAGGGTTTCATTTCCATTCTAGTTTCAGTAAATGAGAGAGGTGGGTATTTTGGCATTCATTTACTGTATTATGAAGTTTCTTTACTAGAAGCTTGCTAGGTCAGGCAACGTTAGTCTACATGTCTTTGGACCCCATCTATTTTTTGGTGTGAAATTTTATTTGCATTTTATCATCTTTGAAAGCCCGAGTCAAAGACTCAATAAGAACGAATCAACCTGAGTTTGAGACTCACTAACACGATTTATTGAAAAATAAATGATCGAAAGTTTATTGAATTTGAGTGGAATTTATCATCACATAATCATGTATTCTAGAGAATACTCACTCTCTCACGACAAGAACAAATCTTGACAAAGTAACCATATAATTCATTTTCTTTCCTCAATCCTAATTAAATTACTAACCCAAGTACCTGATTACAATTGCTCTGCTCTCTAAATATTTTCAAGTGAAAAGCTAATTTTTAATTTAGTCTTACGTCCTACAAAATATGTATTCTACTGGAGAAAAATATGAAATTTATCTAAATAGATAAATAAAATCCTAACAACTTTATTTTGTTAATTTGACTTAGATATGAAGCGCTTCATTATGTATATGTCATTCAGCGTTTGTTAGTTCGAGTCTCCGTAGGACTTAGTCACCGCATGTTACAACTAAATTGTTTATTTTTTTATTATGTAAATATTAATAAAGTTCATTAATTAATTATTATTTTTCTTTATTTAAATGTGAACATGCAATCTGTTATGTTAAAACCATGTATATAGTTACAATTATCGTTATCTATTAATAGAATTGTGTTTGATATAGTGAAGTTATTTGTATAGATCTAAATATAAATTTTAACAATTATTTATTGTAATAAAACTTTATTGTTTTTTTAATAATAAATTATCTATATATTAATTTATATATTTGTTAATAGCTTTATTTACATCTTTAAAAAACTTGTTTTAAAATGTAATATAAAATTTGTAATAATAGCACAAATATTCGTAAACACACCACACGTAACTAACTTATTCAAATACGTCAGATGAAACTACCACACTGCCGAACACCAGTTTTCAAAACAACCACAAAACGGCCAACACAAAACAACCAGTAAAATACCATAGCACAGCCAACCAAAACAACCAGATCAAAACAGCTAAAAACAACCGTAAAAATGTTAAGATTGTATTTGGTATTTGTATCTGTACGCAGCGTTTTATCTCTTGTAGATAACATATAGGAGATATATATATAAATAGAGTTAGGGATATCATCTCGACTTAATACACACTAGTAGAAAAACATTATATACCACGGTTATTTCGCTTATATACCACGGTTAAAAACCGTGGTATTTGCTCCCGTCGCAAATGCCAAAATATTATATACCACGGTTCAAAACCGTGGTTTTAAATGAAGATAAAAAACCACGGTTCTATAAACCGTCATTTTAAAGTATTTCTCGCGCGGAACTTGTTAACTATAAATAAAACACGGTTTATGCCAATAACCGTCATTTATTGTGAGTAATAAATGACGGTTATTCTAAAAACCGTGGTATATAATGTAAAAACACGGTTATAAACCACGGTTTGTAGGACAACCGTCATTTATAGTACATGCCGGAGAGAATAAACCACGGTTTTTGGGAACCGTGGTATATAACCGTCACGCGGGAGAGAATAAACCACAGTTATTTCTAAAAACCGTGGTATATAAGGTGAAAAAAACAACGAATAAACCACGGTACATGAAACCGTGGTTTATAGTCCATGTTTCAAATCTTCGCCTTCAATCTGGAAATCTCAACAGAGCGCATATACAAGACAATGAAGATGCCAGATTATGTATGTTCCTTGTTTGCAAATTAAGCTTGCGAAATCATGAGTGAAGAATGGAGGCGCATTATGCTCCTTGTTCGCGGTGGGTTCTAAAATTACCGCGAGGTTGAAGAGAATGGATGCGGCGTAGAGCATGTTCGTTGTTCGCCGGCTGGGGTTGCAAAAATTACAATGAGTGAACATGAGGATGAGACGCAGAGCACGTTCCTTGTTCGCCAGTGTGGGTTGCAAAAATTACATGAAAACAAGATAATGAGAGAGGTAGGAGCATGTTCCTTGTTCGCAAGTATGGGTAGCAAATTTATAGTGTGGTTGATATGGCATAGAGCATGTTCCTTATTCACTAGTATGGGTTGAGAAATTACTGGGAGGTTGAAGAGATGGCGTAGAGCATGTTCCATGTTCGCCGGCGTGGGTTGTAAAAATTACCAGGAGGTGAAGAGAATGAGGAAGAGGCGCGTTCAATCCTTGTTCGCCAGTGTGGGTTGCAATTACAGTGAGAGAAATATATAAGAGAACAAAGAGAGCCGCGTTAATTTTGGGTCGAAAATTAAAATTCCCGCTCAGACTATATACCACGGTTTCCCAAAAACCGTGGTTTATTCTGGTTATATACCACAGTTCTTTAAAAACCGTGGTTTATTCTCTTCGGCGTGACGGTTATATACCACGGTTCTATAAAAACCGTGGTATATTGTCTGAGCGGGAATTTTAATTTTCGGCCCAAACTAACGCGGCTCTCTTTGTTTACTTATAAACCACGGTTTGTAGGGCAACCGTCATTTATAGTACATGCTGGAGAGAAGAGCCGCGTTAATTTGGGCCGAAAATTAAAATTCCCGCTCAGACTATATACCACGGTTCTCCAAAAACCGTGGTTATTCTCTCCGGCGTGACGGTTATATACCACGGTTCTTAAAGAACCGTGGTTTATTCTCTCCGGCATGGCGGTTATATACCACGGTTCTCCAAAAACCGTGGTTTTTATTCTCTTCGGCATGTACTATAAATGACGGTTGCCCTACAAACCGTGGTTTATAAGTAAACTATATACCACGGTTCTCCAAAAACCGTGGTTTATTCTCTCCGGCGTGTACTATAAATGACGGTTTCCCTAGAAACCGTGGTTTATAAACTTTAAACCACGGTTTTCATTTAACCGTGGTTTAAGTGTCGTCATTTAAAATGTTTTTTCTACTAGTGACATTCTACTGTTTTCTTCTCTGTGTGCGTTTAATAAGAAGAAGTATTTCCTTCCCTTCACTGGCTCTGTTCTTGTTTTCCCGATTCATCTCAGTCCATCTCTTTCTCGATTCTTCCTCACACTCGTAACATGGTATCAGAGCAGGATATGCTCTTGGCTTCCTGTTTCTTTTAATCGGTATTCTATATCCCTAAATCAGAAGAATGACAAATGGTGAAGAAGGCGTTACTGGAGATGGTAACAAGAACAAGGGCAAGGATAAAGATTCCACCAGTGGCGGCAAACATGACCTCGATGGAGAAAAAGATGACAGTAACGAAGACCGGTGCGATGATCCCCTTCGTCTGCTCAACTCTGATTTACCCGGAATGATATTGACGGGAAATAAATACAATGGGGGCGCAGGTTTTACAACCTGGAAGAGAAACATCCTGATTTGTTTATCTGCCAAAAACAAAATTGGGTTCGTTGATGGGAGCTTGGAGAAGCCAACTGAACCTGCTTCTCGGGTCCGCGCATGGCAACGCTGCAACGATATGGTTATTTCCTGGATTCTCTCAAGTTTGGAGAAGGAGATAGCTGAGAGCGTGTTGTTTTTGCGAGACTGCGGCCCAGATCTGGAAGGAGTTGGGAAATCGCTTCGAGGAGGGTAATGCGACGCGATTTTACGCAATAGAGCAAGACCTCGCCACCACCAAACAAGGAGATGATGACATAAAGACGTATTATACCAAGATGAAGCGAATGTGGGACGAATTAGATTCTTCCAATCCCTTGCCGGTGTGTTCTTGTGGGGGCTCAAACCAATTGCGGGAATACGTCAGAGTACAAAGGTCCATGAAGTTCTCATGGGTACTCACCCTATATACGCAAATGTACGAGGCAACTTGCTCCTGATGAAGCGCTTCCATCAATCGAGCAAATATACTCCTTGATGGTTCAAGAGGAAAGGCAGAAGGGTGCTACTCGAACGACCTCTACAGAAGAGAACCCTCTTTCTTTTGCGGTAGAGCGCTCCGCGACTTCGCAACAAAATCTTGGTAGGAGACAGACCAAATCTCCAAAGCGACAAGGCCTGTACTGCGTTCACTGCCGCAAAAAACGGGCATATGAAGATCGCTTGTTTCGAGAAAATCGGATATCCGCCAAATTGGAGGACGGGGAGGAATGCCAAGTCTGTAGTAGCCACCAGTATCGAAGGAGATGGAAAGGATGCTGGAATGAAAAACCGCAGAAGACCTATACTACTGAGGAGTTGAATCAGATTTTGGCACATTTTGCCAAGAATTAAGAAGCAGCAAATGCGGTGAACTCCCAGACCTCCTCGAACTATGGTTTTGTTGGTAACGAATTCTCCACATTGTCTTCTGATTATCAGTGTTTAACTGCTATTTCAACTGCGATTGATCTGAATCCAAAGGTTTCCAAATCTCATAACATAAATAACAGAGATTGTTCGACTGTGTTTTTAAGTGAAAAAGAATCATGTTTACACACAGTAATTTAGGTGGAATCAAAAACACAGAATGGATTCTTGATACAGGCGCGTCGCAGCATATGTGTTTTGATCTTAGTTGTTTTTCTGAGATTAGGAAACTTGGACAGGAGCATACTGTGGCTATGCCCGATGGGCACCCTCAGATTGTTAGCTCCATAGGAACTGTTAGGATAAATGATGAAATAACTCTCTTTGATGTCTTGCATGTACCTGCATTCAGATTTATTTGATCTCTGTTGGGAAACTTGCCCATGATATGAAGGCCGTTTCATCTTTGATTGTTGTTGCTGTGTTTTCCAGGACTCTAAAACTACCTTGAGCTGCAAATAGGAACATACAAATCAGGGGTCTACTTGCTTGATGTTAATTGCGATGAAAGAGTTAGGAATGTTTCTCTGTATCAGCATGTGTAAAAGGTGATTTAGTGAGTGGTTTTGATTGTACGGACTTGCTGTCCTTATGGCATCATAGACTTGGCCATTTACCTGTTGCTAAAATAGAAAAGCTCAAATTGTTGGACAAGAAAACTTGTAAGAGACAGTTCATCTGTGAACCATGTAGTAGAGGCAAAAGCCAACGCTTGCCATTTCCTAAGAAAGGTTCTGTTGCTGATAATCCTTTTGATCTTGTGCACATAGATGTTTGGGGCCCTACAAGGTAAAAACACACGATGGTTTTGCCTACTTTGTAACTTTTGTAGATGATGCTTCTAGGGCTACTTGGGTTCATTTGATTGCTGCTAAATCTGAGGCTTTTGATGTTATAATAAATTTTCTGAACATAGTGAAATTACAGTTTGGAAAAGAAGTAAAGATTATACGAACTGACAATGCATATGAACTAGGTAGTTCAAGAAGCACTTCTGTTTTTCTAAGGGATAGAGGAATCATTCATCAGGTTACTTGTGCACATACCCCACAGCAAAACGGGTAGTGGAAAGGAAACACAAACACATTTTAGAAACTGCTAGAAGTATGTTGATTCATTCCTGTTTGCCTAGAAGATTCTGGGGAGAAAGCATTCTTACTGCTGTATACACAATAAACAGAATGCCCTTAGATAGCCTGGGTGGGGTTTCACCTTATCAGATGCTATATGGTAAGGATCCCAATTATGCAGAACTTAAGTGCTTTGGTTGTCTTGCTTTTGCTCACTTAAATCAGAATCTTAATGACAAATTTTGCAGCCAGATCTATTAAGTGTGTTTTCCTTGGTTATGCTCCCAATAAGAAAGGCTACTAGCTGTTTGATTTAGATAACCATAGAATAACAGTTAGTAGAGATGTTCGATTCTATGAAAATGTTTCCTTTCAGACCAGGTCAACAAACTGATTCCAGTACTGTCCCAGTTACTGATTCAAATCAGATTACAGGTTTGGATTATTTTCCTTCTAACATCTATGCAGAACCTCTTAATCCTTTTTCCCTTGAGCAAGAAACAGGTGAGAATATGAAAGGACAACAACAAACACGACCAGAGACAAGTACATCACAACAACAAACACATGATCAAGAGGATGTTACAGCACAACCAGTGCAGGAACTGCGTAGGTCCTCAAGAAGCAGAGAGCATCCTCGATATTTGGAGGATTACATAGTGGGAACCGCAGCAGCAAATGAAAGAGTGCATCCTACACAGACATCTAAGTTTTTAGACCCTTTCTCAGCTATTCTGAATCAGAGATTAACTGCTGCTACTGCTTATAACATTGATGACAATAGCATGATGCATCCGAGCTTTTGCTTATGCTCAATGATAGTACCTAGCAAAACAGTTGCTATATCCACATCCGTTAGACCTACTCTTGTCCCTAACACTCTAGAGAAAAAGAATGTTGAACCCTCTAGTTACCAAGAAGCCATCAAAAACAGAAACTGGATAGAGGCCATGAAGGAAGAATTTACAGCTCTAGAAAGAAATGGGACTTGGGATCTGGTAGAATTGCCCAAGGGCAAGAAACCTATAGGATGTCGATGGGTTTATAAACTGAAATACAAAGCTGATGGCACACTAGAGAGGTACATGGCTAGGCTAGTAGTGAAAGGGTACACTCAAAGATATGGTATTGATTATCAAGAGACTTCTCCCCGGTAGTCAAATTCACTACAATCAGAGCCATGATAGCTGTTAGCTGTAAACGAGGATGGAAAATAACCCAACTCGATATAAATAACGCTTTCCTACATGGGGACTTGAGGGAGGATGTGTATATGGAAATACCTTTGGGATACACTACTAGTGAAAGTAACCATGTTTGCAAGCTTAGAAAATCACTTTATGGGCTGAAGCAAGCCTCTAGGCAATGGCATGAGAAGTTGAGCAACTTTCTGTACAGTTTTGATTTCCAGCAATCTTTGAATGACTACTCATTATTTTTGAGAAAACAGAATGGAAAAACTGTCTATTTGGCTGTATATGTTGATGATATCTTGTTGACAGGTGACGATTTGGATATGATAGAACAAATCAAGCATGAACTTCACAGTAGGTTCAGAATTAAGGACCTTGGGGAAATCTCCTATTTTCTTGGAATGCAATTCATACACACTTTAGAGGGAATCATTGTTATACAGAAACAATATTGTGATAATCTGATTCATGAGTTTCATTGCGAAAATGAAAAAGCTGTTTCTGGGCCACTGGAATTAAACACCAAGCTGTTAAAGGATCAAGGCAGTAAACTCAAGGATCCTGTGTTGTACAGGAAGCTTGTTGGAAAAATAGGATATTTAGCGCATACTCGACCTGACCTCTGTTTTGCTATACAGGTCCTTAGCCAATTTCTACAGGAACCAACGGATATCCACCTGAGAGCAGCCCTACACACACTTCGTTATATCAAAGGGACAGTAGGTTATGGCTTATTCTTTAATAGAACTTCAACATGTAAACTGACTGCTTATTGTGACGCTGATTGGGCAGGTTGTCCTAACACACGAAGATCAATCAGCAGATATTATGTTGAACTTGGAGGATCACCAATCTCCTGGAAAGCAAAGAAGCAAAACAGTGTCGCCTTATCTTCAGAGGCGGAGTACCGGTCTGCACAAGCGACAAGCTACTGCAGAACTTGGCTGGCTTTCGAGACTTCTTCATGAGTTAGGAGTTGAAGAGATCATTCCCATACCTCTGAAGACCGACAGCCAATCTGCTGTTTACATAGCGCGGAACCCAGTCTTCCACGAGCGGACGAAACATATCGAGGTGGACTGCCACTTCGTCAAACAAAAGATTAAAGAAGGAGTAATCAACATTCAGTTTGTTCCTTCACACTTACAGCTCGCAGATGTTCTGACAAAGACTTTAGCAGGAACCAACTACCCCACTGTGATTCAATAGCTGGAATGAAGCAAGTGTGATACATCTGCAGGGATTTCTCGGCATCAGAAAACCCAACAAATACCAACAGCAAAGTTCACTCCATTAGATGTAAACTTTGAGGGGGAATGTTAAGATTGTATTTGGTATTTGTATCTGTACTGTACAGCGTTTTATCTCTTGTAGATAACAGATAGGAGATATATATAAATAGAGTTAGGGATATCATCTCGACTTAATACATTCTACTGTTTTCTTCTCTGTGTGCGTTTAATAAGAAGAAGTATTTCCTTCCCTTCACTGGCTCTGTTCTTGTTTTCCCGATTCATCTCAGTCCATCTCTTTCTCGATTCTTCCTCACACTCGTAACAAAAAGAGCCATGCCCGAACAGAGCCTAACAATCTTACACATTCATATTAAATTGGATCAACTTCTCTTTTTTGGTTAATCTTAGGTAAAATGCTGAATACTTACTGCTTTGAAAGCCCTGCTCTTAACAACATGGTAATTCGTACGTATAAACAAAATAAGAAGAAAGCAAACAAGAATCGAGTAGTTATGTTGTGTAGACATATGAACCATACTAGGTTTTAATCATCAGTAGATTCATCAATGTTAAACATGCGAGGGCAGCTATATACGGAGCAGAAAGTTTGCAGGGGCAGTGAGAAACAATAGCAAGACAGTAGCTACAAGTATCAGGAACTTCCAAGATTGATAAACATAGACCTTCATCATCCTCTGGAACTTGACTTCCTTGTGTGTGTGGTAGCACAAGTTACAAATCTGCAATAGCCTTTTATCAATGAAAGGAACTCTACACAAACTAATCTTTTTGCTCATCCCATTCCAAAGATCAGCCCCTCCTTGTCACTCTTTAGCTGGTTTATGATGATCTTCTTCTCCCTTAATAGCTTGGCATCCTCACAAGTGTCGATGATCCCATTCATTAACTCAGTGTAACGTGCCAAGACTAGAGGTATTGATACATCCGAAAAGCTTCATAGGCCACCAGGTTTCTCATTACCACTTCAGATCGATCATCCAAATGGATGACTGGAAGGTAAAATAGCTTGGTTCTTTTGTCGAATTTTATTGTCATAATTCTCCGTTTGTTGGGCAGAAATCTATACCTGCTTTTCGAAGTTGTGATACGGAAGGAACCATTATCTCCTCAAGTAATGGGTGTTCTGTATGTTTTTGTTTGTGGATCTCTCTTTTCTTTCTGACTGGGTGAGGGAGAATGATAAGCCGGCCTCCATAAAAGCTGTCACTCTTGAGATGATCTTCACAATCAGCGTTAGTATGTTTGTTACGCCTTACTGCTGTACCAACAACGGAAGTAGAGATTATCTTTTTTTTTTTTCAGGCAAGATCCTCTCGTTGTTTCGGCTCCGGATCTTCAGTATCCTCCACTTCTTCATCATCATCATCTTGGTGCTTCTCTGCAGGTCTAATACTGGCACAATCGAACGATACAGAACATCAACAAATGTGCACACTCGACGACATTGAACGGTTGGTTTACTTTCAAACTGAATGGGGAAAGCTCTCTGCAAATACCCACCATCATAATGGACAACAAGTCATGAGCAGTAGTCTCTGTGTAACCTCTCAAAATCTCATTGAGCACGAGAATCGGGATTTGGTTCTCGAGCATTGAGATGTCCTTAAGGATTGAGTTGTAGGTTGATTTTCTCCCAAAAGGATCACCCAATTATACCAGACATCCCCCTGTTTGATGAGTTGGAGACGCTTTTTGATGTTCATCAAAAAACTCAAGTAAGAACAGGCCATCAATTGCCATCATCCATGCCAGGATATCCTTGTCCAAATCCAAGTAGTTGTAATAACACCCGCGGATTTTGTACTCAATATTGGTAAGTCGTTCGACAAGGAGCGTGGGGGGGGTCTTTGAAGCGGGTCTGAATCCTCTTGGCATGACTGAGCTTGTACCTCTCCATCTGGTAAAGATCTTCTCGCCAGTGATGATGAGGCCCCAAAGCAATCAGCTGCGGTGTATACGCTGCTGGTTTGACTGCCTTCATTGCCTTGGGAACATCGAAGATGAAAGCTGTTGGCGTATCAACATCATCTATGGGGTCTTTGCTGTTCAGAAAATCTTTGATTTCAACAACCCAGTTTCTAGCAAATTGCGAGGATGGATTGGATTGGGAAGCTGAATTCTCCACTGTAGCCATATTATTAGCTAGGAGACTAACGGGTATGCTCAGCTTGCTCATTGCTGCATGATCGAGCTGTTTTCCTTAATTAATGTAATCGTCCATTTTTTTCTTTTTGCAATTTATATATCTTCAAGTAAGTTATGCATGCCACGTGGGAGTGAGCTACACTAGAAATAAATGTGACTTTTCCACAGTGCAGGATAAGGAATTATCATGTGAGATTCCATGAATGTCTACAGTTGATCTGTTCGAAAGACAAACTATATATGTATCCAAGTGGTCGCATGTACTTTAACCTTTACCTGAAGAAAAGTCTTCCATTATCTCGGTGACGAAAAAGTCATTGTCGTGATGGTAGAAGCCAATGAATTACTTTGAATGACGACGGAGCCGGAAACATACATCTAGTTGAATAGTTGATCGAGTTTCTTGCTCAATGGTCGACGAACAATGTGTGGATAAATTAATAACGCTCGGGTAGGAGATGATATAGCAGAGGATGAACACCGTGCTCTTTTTTTTTTTTCACGGGTTTTGTCTAACAAAATTTTAATGTGTCTTCCCTGTTCCCGGGTAGGTTGTAAGCTTACCTTTAATAAAGTCTCCGGACACTTAATTATCAAAACAAAAAAAAAAAACGTTGGACACAACAGTCAAGACGAAGTAGCTTGATGATCACCGTGACTGGTTGATGTTTGTACATCTATTAAATAAAATCACTTCTATCCTTCCATTTTTCAACTCTTAGTTTTCTGTAACCAGTTTTAGTTCCTATATTAACTAATTAGTAATTAGTTTGCTACAACAAATAGAAGTATCATGAGGCTTTATCCACGTCACATGAATGCTAGTCAATCTCATAGGCTTACAAAGATTTTGAAAAAAGACTTCTCCATTCACAACGGTGCCCCATTTTACCAAATACCGCTCGTCCGTCTCTGTTTTTTTCGATTGTGCCGTGTTGTTAGGATATAGATTGGGATGTCTAGTTGTAAGTTCGTATTGTATAAAACAGAAGCGTCAGTACGAGACTGACAGAGAGCAGAAACGAGACAGAAAGTGTTTTAGAAGAAAAACTACGCTACCAATCTTATTATTGATAATTGAAAACTCCTCACCTGATCTGTTCAACACTTTGAACAATCACTCTCACGTCTAATTCTAGACAAAACGTTGATTACTATCAACAACTTTCTTCTCTCTCAAAGACTATGTTTTTACGGTAGAAGCTCCACCTTTTCTGATGTTTTTGTTGTACATTTATATTACTTGGAGGCAGATAACAACACCTCCTAAATATCTACAAAATCTTTATCTAAAACTAATATAAATACAAACTAAAAGATCCTAAAATATCTCTAAACTGTGTCCTAGTATAATGCGGGCGCCTCTGATTTATTCTTCTGAATATTGAGTAAATATTCTGTTAAGATCTTCTAAAGGCTGGCTGTAGAGGTTGTTGAGATAATATAGGAAAGCCTATGCTTGGTTGTTGAGATAATATTCTGGTGATTTTGCCACATCAAAAACCTTTAGTAAATATACATTTACAGTTTCCCCTTTTTTGATGTGAGCAAACTTTGTATGGTGAGATAATGTAGCATTCCCCCTCAAGATATGCATTCCCCCTTGAAGATGTTAAAACTTGCAGCAGTTGAACAAGATTTGGTTAATCAAGTAACATATTCAAATTATCCACCATATTTCCCCCTTTTGCGAAATCAAAAAATGGTACTAAAAAGTATATCTCACGAAGTGTAAAATAGCATGTAGGATCATCAAAATGGCATTTTATACAAATTCATGCGTAGGAAACACGAACATCAGGATAGACTGTCCATAGAAAAGACAATGAATAGGAATAAAAGTGTCACCGGGTCAGGCTAGGCTGACTAGGAAGCTGGCTATCGAAATGAAAAGGCAATGAGGTAGAAGATTAACACATACTTCAAGAATAGCTTCTTCAAATTTCTTCATCTGCTGAGGTAGACAGGCCAGAAGCTCTGAGGGTTGTGAAGACACACCCAAAGCCTTTAGTGGTTGTTTAACAATGCACTGATCACGTTCAGTTCAAGACTCATCTTGGAAAGAGTTAAGGATCCAATCATGATTATGATCTAGAGGCGTAGACATGACAACATCCAGAGGTACAACTTGAACAATTATTTGTGTAATCTTGTGCAACATATGGTACATCATAATTGGACAAGACTGATACGAATCTCCGTTTGTAGGGTGTAGCATAATTCCTTTATTTCTTCCCACTAAACCTCAATCTAGTCTTGGACCGGGTTGTTCAGCTTGTGCTGAGGCAAAGCTAGCATCTGAAGTTGGATGATACTTGTACAAACAGAAGCGAATCACTTTTTTTATGTTACCATTCAAGAATCCTTGACCAGTAAGAGAGTCAATGGTGAGGTAAATGTGTGCAACAAAGAAAATGGCAAAATGGTACGGGAAACTTGTAGAGAAAATGGTGAGTGAAAAGTGACCAGCGAAAGTGGGTTCTATGCTGAGGGGACAGTTGGCCAGGTAAAGAAAACTGGAAAGATAAGTGGTAGTAATAAATGGATAGTGTCACCAGATGTTCAATGTTCCAACTTAGAATTTGATCCAGATCAGCCAAATTAATAATCAAGAAATGCCACGGAAAGAAAAGTAATCCTCACTTTATTATGGATTAAATGAAATAATAAAATATATGTCACGCTCCACTCACTCTAAGTACCAACCTTGATGCACACAATAGAAGTCAATACGATAAATAAAAAGAATACACCTTTGTCAACATTGAGCATCCACAGTGCAAGACTGAATGAGGATAATGTTTCGTTGTGGAAGAGCTTTGGTGAAAGTGTTTGCCAATTGTTGACCAGTGGCACAATGAGGGAGATCCACAATATTCTTGTCAACCTGATTTTGAGAAAGTGATGACGAATCTCAATATGTGTAATCATGGAATGTTGAACTGAATCCTTCGTTAGTGCAATATGAAGAGAGTATCGTAGTAGATTGGCACAGGAGACTAAGGAACACCATAGTCAGCCAAATGATATGAAGGTAGAGGATGTGGGCGTATCAAGCAGTAGCAACGATATATACCGCTTCAATGTGGGAGAATGCAATATGTGATTGCCTCTTAGAAGAACCAAGACACCGGGCTTGAAACTGACCAATTTGAAGCAGAACCAGAAAATTTTTTTTTTTGACAGTCTCGATCTGTGAAAGCCCTTAGGAAGAAACCAGATCCCTGCATGAAAAACACCAAACAAAGTTAGTAGAGTAGATTTCTTTCATATGACAAGAACATCCAAACTCCATCAGCCGCCAGTTTGGAACTTATTTATCCTGAGAAGAGAAAACAGTTAGTGCCGCTTAGAAACCCATTGTTGTCTGGGACGTCTAAGATTGACATAAAGCTGAGCATATTTATCAGTATTAGACTGAGCAAGTCGAGCATTCTTGCGCTGAAGCTTATGACATGAACGAATATGGTGACCATGTATATGACAGTAACTACACTCTACCCTTACATGTGAAGTCCATCATAGCAGTAGTATATGAAGTTCGTGAATTAAAAACACTAGGATATCTTGTAGGATCAGCCCTAGTCTGTGAATTTTTGTTTTGAGGTAAAACATTAGACGTTGATGAAGGAGTGCCATAAAACCCTAGACCAACACGTCCTTGATTAGGTGACCTACCATTTATTAAGTTTAGCTTTTCCTTTATAACAAGAGGGATTTTCCAAAGTCATAATGTCTAATTTTCTACTAATGCATCACATTGCCTGTGTAGATCAGCATTATCCTGACGTATCCACTTATTATATCAGCTTTGAGAGATTGAATTTCTTTTTCTGCCCACTCAGGAATAGAACTCAGTTAGTACTGACAGGTGCAGTAAACGTGGATTGAACAACCTTAGCTGAGTTTAAGACTAAACTGAGATGCCAACTATTTATTTTGTTCTTTCAAAACAACATCTTTCTGTAGTTTACTAATCACAATAAGAGACTCCGGGTATGTTCCTGTTTCGCTTCCAAATCCCTAATTTTTGAAAGAGCATCTTTCAACATATCAAACAATGGTGACTTAGTAGAACCTATCATAAAAATCATTCAAGCTTGAGAACTTACCTGATCCTTATGAGGGATTGAAGTACCTTATCTCCAGCCATCAAATCATAGGTCTCATCATAGTTTTGCAGTGTCAGTATGGCCGATGGATTGCAGTCATGCAAAAATGTGCTTCATTGCTCTTTGCCATTGATTCAGCATTCATCATTACCCCACATGGAAGTTTCCATGCGTGACTCACATCCTCGATGTTGTGAAGATCTCGATGGTAAAGGCAATCCTTTATCAAATGTTGTCCTGTTTTGTGACATCGAAAACATTCATACTTACTGGTATAATACTCACGTCTTGACTTTTCACCTTGATAACCTTTTTGACTAAGAATGCGCTTTAGTCCTTGTGCTAGCATAGTTATCTCATTCTCCATGTCATCATCATAGTCCCAGTCTGGCGTTTCGACATATTGCTTTGCCATGAGTGCGAGATCCTTGTGCACCACAACATTTGTTCATTCATCTTGCTTTCATGAACTATCAGATCTGAACACAATTCTTCAAATGACATAGATGATAATTCTTTCATTTTTCAAGAAGTGAGGTATAGTTAAGCCAATCCTTGGTTAGTGAATCAAGAAATCTATCATTAATAGTCTCATTAGAAAGAGTACCCCAATCGTTTTGAGTTCCATAAGCACTTGATTGAACCGTTCCTCCGTCAGTGCTAGACTCGCGCCCTCTGATATCTTGAAGTTGTTAAACTCTCGTTGAAATTGTTCTCCTTAGCTTTGCGGATTGATTCTATTCCTTGATAAGCAATCTTCAGAAAGTCCCATACTCCTTTTGCCGTTCTTATACCAAAGACCCTTCCTTGATCTTCGTCGGATAAAGAGGAAACAAGAATGCGAAGAGCTTGTTTATTTTTGCTTAAGAGATTTTCATCGACTTCTGTCCATTGATCCTCAGGTTTGGTCTGTCTCTCACCTCCAACAACGACAATAGGTTTGTAATCACCTCGCATCACCACCTTCCAAACCTTGTAATCTACGGACATCAACTGAGCTTCCATCTGTTCGCACCACTTGGGATAATTGAATTTTGTCAACCTTGGTGCTTTTACATAATACGAACTCATCTTTCACGATCTACCCAGAAGTGTTAACCTCTATATGGGTAAACCTGCTCTGATACCACTTGTAAGTTCGTATTGTATAAAATAGAAGCGTCAGTACGAGACTGACAGAGAGCAGAAACGAGAAACGAGACAGAAAGTGTTTTAGAAGAAAAACTCCGCTACCAATCTTATTATTGATAACTTGAAAACTCCTCACCTGATCTGTTCAACACTTTGAACAATCACTCTCACGTCTAATTCTAGACAAAACGTTGATTACTATCAACAACTTTCTTCTCTCTCAAAGACTATGTTTTTACGGTAGAAGCTCCACCTTTTCTGATGTTTTTGCTGTACATTTATACTACTTGGAGGCAGATAACAACCTCCTAAATATCTACAAAAATATTTATCTAAAACTAATATAAATACAAACTAAAAGATCCTAAAATATCTCTAAACTGTTTCCTAGTATAATGCTGGCGCCTCTGATTTATTCCTTCTTAATATTGAGTAAATATTCTGTTAAGATCTTCTAAAGGCTGGCTGTAGAGGTTGTTGAGATAATATAGGAAAGCCTATGCTTGGTTGTTGAGATAATATTCTGGTGATTTTGCCACATCAAAAACCTTTAGTAAATATACATTTACACTAGTTTTAATATTCCTAATGTCCTAGTTAACTTATTTTAAGAGTCTGTATATCCTCCTTATATCCAAAGTTCTCGGTTATGTTAGCTCGTTGTTATATTTGTTAAGATCTCAAGACTGATATATAAAGTCTTGCACGTCTCATTTGTAAAGCAGATTGGTGAAAGAGTTATGTCTCTGTTCTAATGAGAGTTCACAGTTTATCTCTTTCCTTCATAGCGTGTTTCAGATCTCATCTGAAGTTGTGATTCTTGCTAAAGTATTGAGTGGGTTTTATCATGGTATTAGAGCAACACCCCTTTACCTTAAATCTTTAGCTTCTTCCGCATCAAAGTTTTCTCTTTGAGTCTTTTTTCCTCTTCTTGTAAACCTTCTCCGTGCCGACCATAGTGAGTGAGAATAATTCATCCAAATATGGAGGGACCGGAAAACAGTCTTCGAGCGGCAGCACTACTCCTGCAATTGAAGCTGGCGGTGATCCTTTGCATCTTGGAAGCATAAATCACCTAGGACTTCTATTTGACGGCCAAGGGTTCGCTTGCTGGAAATCCAAATGGAAATAGCCCTGGCGCGAATAATGAACTAGGATTCGTGAACGGCACGCTGACAAAGCTCACAGACTGTGATAATAGAGCTCAGGCTTGGAAGCGATGTGATTCGATGGTTCGGTCATGGCTACTCATGGCTCTGGAAAGAAACATTGTATGGAGCGTTCTTTTTGCTCCCTCAGCGGTGCAAACTTGGAAGGAACTCTGCTCAAGATTCGACTAGTCAGGCGTGACATAGATCTATGATCTAGAACACAAAATGTTGACCTAAATCAAGGGAGTGACACCATAATCGATTACTTCACAAGAATCAAACGATATGGGATGAAATTGACGTAGTGAACGGCGTTCCCTCCTATATTTGCCAATCCTGCACTGTGAAGCCTCAGAGAAATTTCGAGAGTATGTTCAACAAAGAAGGGTTATCAGATTTCTGATGGGTCTAAGTGACCAATTTGTGATTATGCGCGGGAACATCCTCATGCTCTCACTGATACCACCAATTGAGCAAGTATTTTCGCTTTTGATTCAGGAAGAAAGGCTGAAAAAGCTCAATTCACCTAGCTAGACATAGAGCAACTCCATGTCCTTTGTAACCTAGAAGATGAAGAAATTAGGCTCAAGATTTCAACCTAACCCTAAATGTATGACTCTTCATTGTACGTATTGCAACAAGAGTGGGCATACCGAAGAATGATGTTACCAGAAGCATGGATTTCCTCCTAGTTGGAGAATCCCAAAGGGAAAAGACCTAACGCTAACGTAGCGAGTCAGTTCGACAACAAAGAGGAGGATGTTACAGAACTTAACCATTACAGACTCTGAGCTAATGTTCTTCTTTAAACAACAACTCAGAGCATACAAGACCGTGAGAGAGCCATTCCAAAAGCTAGCTCAAGGAATGGAGAGCCCATGGTCCTTATGAATCACACACCAACCTCCCAGAGAACCGAGTGGGATCCTGCAACAGATCATCCCCTTTTGAGCACCAACGCCCCGTTGGTGGGGTGGTGTAACGCCCCTATTAACCATAAATACAGCGGAAATAAACTCTAAGGCGATTATAGACCATCGGGTTCCAAACACCCGGCACCAAACCTCACCAATTACAACTTACAATCTACAAAAGCTACGGTCTGAACTTCGAGAAAACTTAACATAAACATAACAATACTAAAACACATTCGCTCTCATAGACCTAATCCCATCCAATCACTCATGCTCGTCGTGGCCACCTGTAAATCAATTGTACCTGCAAGATGAAACCAAGCAGCCCACCCCAAAAGGGGCGGGTCAGTTCCCTGGAATGGAACTGGTACAATTCTCCAAAAACAAACTTATAAAACATAACTCTTCAAAATAAACAGTAACATGAAAACAAACTCTTAAAAGTAAACAGAGATAAAGACTTCAAAACAATCAAGTTAAAGAGAAAGAAAACAAGACAAAGATAGAGATAGAGAACTTCCAAACCAAGTCGTCCACTTAAGTAGTCACACCACATAGTTAGTAAGCATCCATTATTGATGTTAGAACCAATTCTGGTTAAGAAGAGAAAGACTCAAGTAGTCAAAAGGGACTAGGAGTGATATGAATACCCATAACCCGTGGTAGACAGTTTATGTCCCCACCATTTCAGAAAGCTGAATCCCATAGACAAGATATACTCAAGAGTGGAATAAATTCAATTGGGAGAGATGGCCCCCACCGCCAAGTACGTCCTTTTAGGACAGGGGATATACAGCCCCTCACTGTTTACCACGTCCACTAAGGACCGGGATATACAGCCCCTCTCTGTTAACTACGTCCACTAAGGACAGGGGATATACAGCCCCTCTCTTTTTACCACGTCCAAAGGACAGGGATATACAACCCTTCTCTGTTAACTACGTCCCTTTTGGGACAGGGGATATACAGCCCCTCTCTGTTACCATTGAAGACGCGCGCACGTCGAAACCTCAAGAACCAGCTCATGGATGAAATAAATCCAGAGTCAAAAGAAGAATTTCCAAGATTGACCTTTTTCCAAATTTCCACTAGATCACACACTACCCAGAGCAATACCAAAACACTCAGTCCTACAGAGTGCAGAAGCGTAAACCCTAAGCAGTCAATGTCTAACGGGGTAACCAAATAGAAGGAACCAATACCCATGTAAGTTTCACATTCAAGGCTCAGTTAGTCACACAAGCTGAGTAGTCATACAACCATTCCCATTTAGAAATTCCTCTTAAAGTCAGTTAGCGTTTTCCAAAACATTCCACAAGTCAATCAGCAAAAAATATCGGAGTACGAGAAATCGGACAAAACATTCCAAGAGTCCAAAACACAATACGCTGAGTACGAGAAATCGTACACAAAAACTTCCATAGAGTCAAAACACAACACGCTGAGTACGAGAAATCGTACCTGGATAACGCTGTAGCAGTTCTAGTCAACTTGCGCAAACAATCAACAGTAATCTGAAGAATATTAAAGGTAGTCTATCATCAATCACTTGTAGCCTACGTTAAGCTTAAATAAACTCCTCACTCTTATTTCTAAGTCCCAATTGTCTTTTAAGCCCTCACTTAAATGTTATGTTAATCTTTGAGTTATCTGAGAACGTTGTATAGCCCAAGGTGGTAAGATCAAGAAATGTATTCTATCAACATTTGCTAATTGTCCACTCCTATCCACTTTATTCATACTTAACCACAATCCTCACATCAAGACTTTTGAGACCTTTATATCATAAATGTGTTATATTATATAATTAAATCTAAGAATTTCAATAGTAATCCTAAGCTCAATACCTTTATTCTTAATTTAGAATAAACATTGTATTATGACCTACGATGGACTCATCTCATAATACTATACTACTATCTACAATGTAAAGATTATGTATTCAAATAATATCTACTAGATAACCCATTATGATTAAGTCTTTCCTTAACTTAATTAAGATCTACATCTTGTATATTGAAATTGTAGTGTTGTAGACGCGTTTTATTATAACTTTAATTGAACTGCTAAACTCAATTATCTCATCTTTAGTTCAGAATGACTTTTAATTACAACCATCTAATAAACTTGTCATAAGATGTTAAATTGCTTCTCATCCTGAATAACTATACTATAGTTAACTTAGATTTAATGAATTAATCTTACATTTAGTATTCACAAGGTATTATATGTTTTATTATTGACCTATACAATAAGGTGTTTAGTATAACCTTTTATGCATCCTTACTTACATTTAATTTCCTAAATGTTTTATTTTTACACACATTCTCTCTATAGACTATGCATAATCCTTTGTACTAAACTTCATTAAACTTAAGCCTTAAATACGATTTAATTGTTTTACAAAACCTAAGGGTTTCAAAGGAATAACCTAATAAATAAATTTCCTTTATTGTATTTAGGATGGACAATATATCTACATAGAGTAGAATTTATCAAAGAATCAAATTCTGGTTCGTAAGTGAAATTGTAATTATCTAATAAGATAATCTACTATGAAAATCCCATATTTTATATTCAAATAACCTAACATTATTCCCCTTTACAGTAAAGTATATCAGTATAATATCTTATGTAACTTAGTTTTATCTAATAAAGGGTTCAAAGGTTTTAAGTATCAAATTCCTATTTATAAACCTTCTATAAATTCTAACTACTAAATACCTCACTTAATTGTGAACTCACATCCTAAGTATTGGTAATAAATGTTTTTATATGGCTTATCTAATTCTAAGAACCTTAAGGATAATTATTTAGATAAATTGCCAAATCATGGTTTAATATAGATTATATCATAATCATTTTAATGATTCTATCTTAAAACATTAAGTTAAATTTCAATACCACCTCATATAATATTCTCCCATTAGTATTATGTAGAGGTTTAGTTTAACTTATTAATCCTTCGTATTATATTTCCTATAAGGTATTTAATTCTATTATGTTTTTTAATGTGCATATATTTATATATACTAGGATTTGTTCAAAAATTATTTATGTAGTTCTATTGTATTTATTATGTTTAATAACTTTTAGGCATAACTACAACCGATTACGGTTTATAATAAAGTGTTTTTCCTTATTTATTTAATTTATACGTATACCTGTATTGACATTTAATTAAGACATCCCCTATGTACCCATTATATTAAAACTATCTTTTAATTACTACAACCTTTAACTGTATTCCAAGTATATTTCATAAAGTATTTCTTTTACTATATCTTAGGATTCTAGCTCTTATAATATTTAGTTATTATAAGTTAATTTATTAGTTCCTTGTTTACTCTAAGTTACTACTTTATTCCCTTTTTTATAAATGCGTAAAAATTATATATATATTTATTCCTTAGTTTAATTTAAAAATTTATCCCATATATATAATAATAAAATGTAGAATAATTAAATTCCTTGATTTACATAAGTTTTACGTTTCTACTTAATAGGTATATATACATATATGTAAATAATTTCACTTCTCTTATAACTAATACCAAAAGATTTATAAACTTACTGTTATAAAATGTTAATTTAGCTTCCCCTTATTTTCCCCAGCTTAAAAGTTAATTAACAAACCATACTTTAATTTTTTGTTACATTAAAAACCTTATATTATAAGTTATTCTTATGAAAAACTCATAAACCCAAATTTTAAAACCTTTTACCATTGCCTAAAAATTCCCAAATTTAATATACAGTAAATATAACATTTTAGACATATTATAAATTTTTATTTCATAAAATATATCTTTTAATATAGCCAAATAATTCCAGAAACCCGTAACTTTAAAAATCATAACTTATGTTTAAAACTCCAAAATCATAATAATTTCATCAAAATAACTAGATTAAATAAGGAATCTATGGTTAAAAACTTCAAGTCAAAATGCCTTCGGGAAAGTATTTAAATTAATTCAACAAGTTAGAGTTAAATTCTGAAACATTATAAACTTAAAACATCTTTATTATCCACGATCTAATCTTGGTCGTCCATTTCCTTAAGTCCAGATCGGACGGACGCTGAAGCCCCAGTTCTTCATCAAATCCAAAATCGATGTCGGTACTAAATCGACAATATCTTCAATCTACAGACGAAATCGAGTGATTCTTGTTTCTATGGTTTCGAAATTAAATTACGGTTCTAATGAGACCAATTTACCCAATTATAATGCAGTATACGATGGTTTTCGATTCGATTTCGAGGTTAGGGTTCATACGGTTTAGAAATTCGAATTCCCTCAAATCTCTCTGTATGATGCACTATAGGTTAAATTGGTTGGGGGGTTAGTTCGAGAATGACAAATCGAACAACATTGTTGGAGGAATTGATCAGAAACTTACCAGAGAAGTGCCGGCAAGCAAAATCGAATTCGATTTCCAGAAAAGTCATTATTTTATGAGCAGTTCAAGTAGCCTACTTCACGGATCAACTCGTGCTATCTGAGAGAGATTCAGTCCATAAACCTACTAATTTTAAAGTAGACATGTAACTCTAAACATTTGTGGAAGAATCATGGACAACCTAACTAGGGAGAAATTACGATCCACAAAGATCTGAGGTTACCATGTCGTTTCTGGAAGAATTCTGGGCAAAAACCCGACGTGATCGAGTAGGGAACTTTAGACGACTAAGCGCTTCTAAACTATTACGAATCAGCCTTAATCA
>CM041776.1:317001340-317031176 GCA_023374045.1 Limonium bicolor | reverse complement strand
TGAAAAAGCTGTTTCTGGGCCACTGGAATTAAACACCAAGCTGTTAAAGGATCAAGGCAGTAAACTCAAGGATCCTGTGTTGTACAGGAAGCTTGTTGGAAAAATAGGATATTTAGCGCATACTCGACCTGACCTCTGTTTTGCTATACAGGTCCTTAGCCAATTTCTACAGGAACCAACGGATATCCACCTGAGAGCAGCCCTACACACACTTCGTTATATCAAAGGGACAGTAGGTTATGGCTTATTCTTTAATAGAACTTCAACATGTAAACTGACTGCTATTGTGACGCTGATTGGGCAGGTTGTCCTAACACACGAAGATCAATCAGCAGATATTATGTTGAACTTGGAGGATCACCAATCTCCTGGAAAGCAAAGAAGCAAAACAGTGTCGCCTTATCTTCAGCAGAGGCGGAGTACCGGTCCATGCGACAAGCTACTGCAGAACTTGGCTGGCTTTCGAGACTTCTTCATGAGTTAGGAGTTGAAGAGATCATTCCCATACCTCTGAAGACCGACAACCAATTTGCTGTTTACATAGCGCGGAACCCAGTCTTCCACGAGCGGACGAAACATATCGAGGTGGACTGCCACTTCGTCAGACAAAAGATTAAAGAAGGAGTAATCAACATTCAGTTTGTTCCTTCACACTTACAGCTCGCAGATGTTCTGACAAAGACTTTAGCAGGAACCAACTACCCCACTGTGATTCAATAGCTGGGAATGAAGCAAGTGTGATACATCTGCAGGGATTTCTCGGCATCAGAAGACCCAACAAATACCAACAGCAAAGTTCACTCCATTAGATGTAAACTTTGAGGGGGAATGTTAAGATTGTATTTGGTATTTGTATCTGTACGCAGCGTTTTATCTCTTGTAGATAACATATAGGAGATATATATAAATAGAGTTCGGGATATCATCTCGACTTAATACATTCTACTGTTTTCTTCTCTGTGTGCGTTTAATAAGAAGAAGTATTTCCTTCCCTTCACTGGCTCTGTTCTTGTTTTCCCGATTCATCTCAGTCCATCTCTTTCTCGATTCTTCCTCACACTCGTAACAAAAAGAGCCATGCCCGAACAGAGCCTAACAATCTTACACATTCATATTAAATTGGATCCAACTTCTCTTTTTTGGTTAATCTTAGGTAAAAATGCTGAATACTTACTGCTTTGAAAGCCCTGCTCTTAACAACATGGTAATTCGTACGTATAAACAAAATAAGAAGAAAGCAAACAAGAATCGAGTAGTTATGTTGTGTAGACATATGAACCATACTAGGTTTTAATCATCAGTAGATTCATCAATGTTAAACATGCGAGGGCAGCTATAGACGGAGCAGAAAGTTTGCAGGGCAGTGAGAAACAATAGCAAGACAGTAGCTACAAGTATAAGGAACTTCCAAGATTGATAAACATAGACCTTCATCATCCTCTGGAACTTGACTTTCCTTGTGTTGTGGTAGCACAAGTTAACATCTGCAATAGCCTTATCAATGAAAGGAACTCTACACAACCTAATCTTTTTGCTCATCCCATTCCAAAGATCAGCCACCTCCTTGTCACTCTTTAGCTGGTTTATGATGATCTTCTTCTCCCTTAATAGCTTGGCATCCTCACAAGTGTCGATGATCCCATTCATTAACTCAGTGTAACGTGCCAAGACTAGAGGTATTGATACATCCGAAAAAGCTTCATAGGCCACCAGGTTTCTCATTACCACTTCAGATCGATCATCCAAATGGATGACTGGAAGGTAAAATAGCTTGGTTCTTTTGTCGAATTTTATTGTCATAATGTCTCCGTTTGTTGGGCAGAAATCTATACCTGCTTTTCGAAGTTGTGATACGGAAGGAACCATTATCTCCTCAAGTAATGGGTGTTCTGTATTGTTTTTGTTTGTGGAGTCTTTCTTTTCTTTCTGACTGGATGAGGAGAATGATAAGCCGCCCTCCATAAAAGCTGTCACTCTTGAGATGATCTTCACAATCAGCGTTAGTATGTTGTTACGCCTTACTGCTGATACCAAACCAACGGAAGTAGTGATTATCTTTTTTTCTTCTTTCAGGCAAAGATCCTCTCGTTGTTTCGGCTCCGGATCTTCAGTATCCTCCACTTCTTCATCATCATCATCTTGGTGCTTCTCCTGCAGGTCTAATACTGGCACAATCGAACGATACAGAACATCCAACAAATGTGCACACTCGACGACATTGAACGGTTGGTTTACTTTCAAACTGAATGGGGAAAGCTCTCTGCAAATACCCACCATCATAATGGACAACAAGTCATGAGCAGTAGTCTCTGTGTAACCTCTCAAAATCTCATTGAGCACGAGAATCGGGATTTGGTTCTCGAGCATTGAGATGTCCTTAAGGATTGAGTTGTAGGTTGATTTTTTCCCAAAAGGATCAGCCAAATTATTACCAGACATCCCCCTGTTTGATGAGTTGGAGACGCTTTTGATGTTCATCAAAAACTCAAGTAAGAACAGGCCATCAATTGCCATCATCCATGCCAGGATATCCTTGTCCAAATCCAAGTAGTTGTAATAACACCCGCGGATTTTGTACTCAATATTGGTAAGTCGTTCGACAAGGAGCGTGGGTGGGGGGTCTTTGAAGCGGGTCTGAATCCTCTTGGCGTGACTGAGCTTGTACCTCTCCATCTGGTAAAGATCTTCTCGCCAGTGATGATGAGGCCCCAAAGCAATCAGCTGCGGTGTATATGCTGCTGGTTTGACTGCCTTCATTGCCTTGGGAACATCGAAGATGAAAGCTGTTGGCGTATCAACATCATCTATGGGGTCTTTGCTGTTCAGAAAATCTTTGATTTCAACAACCCAGTTTCTAGCAAATTGCGAGGAAGGATTGGATTGGGAGGCTGAATTCTCCACAGTAGCCATATTATTAGCTAGGAGACTAACGGGTATGCTCAGCTTGCTCATTGCTGCATGATCGAGCTGTTTTCCTTAATTAATGTAATCGTCCATTCTTTTTGCAATTTTATATTATCTTCAAGTAAGTTATGCATGCCACGTGGGAGATTGAGCTACACTAGAAATAAATGTAACTTAATTGGGACTTTTCCACAGTGCAGGATTAAGGAATTATCATGTGAAGATTCCATGAATGTCTACAGTTGATCTGTTCGAAAAGACAAACTATATATGTATCCAAGTGGTCGCATGTACTTTAACCTTTACCTGAAGAAAAGTCTTCCATTATCTCCGGTGACGAAAAAGTCATTGTCGTGATGGTAGAAGCCAATGAATTACTTTGAATGACGACGGAGCCGGAAACATACATCTAGTTGAATAGTTGATCGAGTTTCTTGCTCAATGGTCGACGAAACAATGTGTGGATAAATTAATAACGCTCGGGTAGGAGATGATATAGCAGAGGATGAACACCGTGCTCTTTTTTTTTTTCACCGGGTTTTGTCTAACAAAATTTTAATGTGTCTTCCCTTGTTCCCGGGTAGGTTGTAAGCTTACCTTTAATAAAGTCTCCGCACACTTAATTATCAAAACAAAAAAAAAACGTTGGACACAACAGTCAATGACGAAGTAGCTTGATGATCACCGTGACTTGGTTGATGTTTGTACATCTATTTAATAAAATCACTTCTATCCTTCCATTTTTCAACTCTTAGTTTTCTGTAACCAGTTTTAGTTCCTATATTAACTAATTAGTAATTAGTTTGCTACAACAAATAGAAGTATCAATGAGGCTTTATCCACGTCACATGAATGCTAGTCAATCTCATAGGCTTACAAAGATTTTTGAAAAAAGACTTCTCCATTCACACCGGTGCCCATTTTACCAAATACCGCTCGTCCGTCTCTGTTTTTTTTTTCGATTGTGTCGTGTTGTTAGGATATAGATTGGTGATGTCTAGTTTTAATATTCCTAATGTCCTAGTTAACTTATTTTAAGAGTCTGTATATCCTCCTTATATCCAAAGTTCTCGGTTCTGTTAGCTCGTTGTTATATTTGTTAAGATCTCAAGACTGATATATAAAGTCTTGCACGTCTCATTTGTAAAGCAGATTGGTGAAAGAGTTATGTCTCTGTTCTAATGAGAGTTCACAGTTTATCTCTTTCCTTCATAGCGTGTTTCAGATCTCATCTGAAGTTGTGATTTTCTTGCTAAAGTATTGAGTGGGTTTTATCATGGTATAAGAGCAACACCCCTTTACCTTAAATCTTTAGCTTCTTCCGCATCAAAGTTTTCTCTTCGAGTCTTTTTCCTCTTCTTGTAAACCTTCTCCGTGCTGACCATAGTGAGTGAGAATAATTCATCCAAATATGGAGGGACCGGAAAACAGTCTTCGAGCGGCAGCACTACTCCTGCAATTGAAGCTGGCGGTGATCCTTTGCATCTTGGAAGCATAAATCACCTAGGACTTCTATTTGACGGCAAAGGGTTCGCTTGCTGGAAATCCAAATGGAAATAGCCCTCGACGCGAATAATGAACTAGGATTCATGAACGGCACGCTGACAAAGCTCACAGACTGTGATAATAGAGCTCAGGCTTGGAAGCGATGTGATTCGATGGTTCGGTCATGGCTACTCATGGCTCTGGAAAGAAACATTGTATGGAGCGTTCTTTTTGCTCCCTCAGCGGTGCAAACTTGGAAGGAACTCTGCTCAAGATTCGACTAGTCAGGCGTGACATAGATCTATGATCTAGAACACAAAATGTCGACTATAAATCAAGGGAGTGACACCATAATCGATTACTTCACAAGAATCAAACGATTATGGGATGAAATTGACGTAGTGAACGGCGTTCCCTCCTATATTTGCCAATACTGCACTTGTGAAGCCTCAGAGAAATTTCGAGAGTATGTTCAACAAAGAAGGGTTATCAGATTTCTGATGGGTCTAAGTGACCAATTTGTGATTATGCGCGGGAACATCCTCAGGCTCTCACTGATACCACCAATTGAGCAAGTATTTTCGCTTTTGATTCAGGAAGAAAGGCTGAAAAAGCTCAATTCACCTAGCTAGACATAGAGCAACTCCATGTCCTTTGTAACCTAGAAGATGAAGAAATTAGGCTCAAGATTTCAACCTAACCCTAAACGTATGACTCTTCATTGTACGTATTGCAACAAGAGTGGGCATACCGAAGAATGATGTTACCAGAAGCATGGATTTCCTCCTAGTTGGAGAAATCCCAAAGGGAAAAGACCTAACGCTAACGTAGCGAGTCAGTTCGACAACAAAGAGGAGGATGTTACAGAACTTAACCATTACAGACTCTGAGCTAATGTTCTTCTTTAAACAACAACTCAGAGCATACAAGACCGTGAGAGAGCCATTCCAAAAGCTAGCTCAAGGAATGGAGAGCCCATGGTCCTATATGAATCACACACCAACCTCCCATACAACCGAAGTGGGATCCTGCAACAGATCATCCCCTTTTGAGCACCAACGCCCACATTGGTGGGGTGGGGCTCACGGGGTATGGCTCTGATACCACTGTTACATAACTTAACCATTACAGACTCTGAGCTAATGTTCTTTTTTAAACAACAACTCAGAGCATACAAGACCGTGAGGGAGTCATTCCAAAAGCTAGCTCAAGGAATGGAGAGCCCATGGTCCTATATGAATCACGCACCAACCTCCCATACGACTGATGTGGGATCTTGCAACAGAGGAGTTCATAAGCAGTGAGAAGGACCCATTTGGTGGAATTCTTTTGACATAAAAGATGAACAAGTTGTACGATTACATCACAGATCCTAGCCTAATAACAAGGAAGGTCAAAATTTGGACATCTCCAGCTGTGGTTTTGTCGATAACGCTTCTTGCTCTTCTTCTTGTTCGAAATACATGAATTGCCAAGTTTTCTCTGATTTTCATAATGTCGTTGGTAACGCTTCTTGCTATTCTTCCTGTTTGAATACATGAATTACCAAGTTTTCGCTAATTTTCATAATGTTGTTGGTAACACTTATTGTTCCCCTTCCTGTTCGAAATACATGGATTGTCAAAATTTCTCTATTTTTCATAGAATTGATCCTTTAGTCATGGGCCCTCTGACCACATGTGTGAGAACTTGAAATATTTTGATAATTATATTGTCCTTAATCAGCCTCACACTGTGGGATTGCCGGATGCACACCCACAATATGTTAAGATTATAAGGAAATTCCAAATCAATTCCTCGATCATACTGACATGTGTTGTTTGTTGCTGCATTCAAGTTCAACCTCATTTACATTAGCAATTTGTCACAAGATTTCAGAGAAAAAAATTATTTTTGGCTCACAATTATGCATTTATCAGGATTATGAGAAGAAAAATGTTGTTCGTATTGGAAAGCTTTGCAGAGGGCTTTACATCTTGGATTGCAAGTATGATAGAAAGAGTGAAGCAAGACATATCTCTTTGGCATGTATATATAGGGTAATTAGTCTAGGTTTTGATTGTGATGACCAAGTAAGTCTTTGGCATCATAAATTAGGTCATGTACCGAGACAGAAACTTTCAAATCTTGACCTTGTTTACTCTTTACAAAGAAATAATCAGTTTGTTTGTGAATCTTGTTCAAGGTCTAAAAGTCATAGACTTCCTTTCGATTCCAGCTCTAAGAAAGATTATGATATATCTAAAATGATACATGCTGATCTATGGGGTCCTTACAAGGTAAAACTTGTGATGGAAATTCGTATTTCCTAACATTAGTTGATTATAAGAGCAGAGTCACATGGACACATTTATGTGCTAACAAATCAGATTCCTTTGACATCATTATTTTGTTAAGATGATTGAAACATAGTTTAACAAAAGAATTAAAATCTTGAGAACAGATAATGCATGTGAGCTTGGTAGCTCCAAATGCGCATCTGATTTCCTAAAAATGAATGGAATTGTCCACCAAACCACGTGTGTTTATACTTCACAGCAAAATGGTGGTGTGGAGCGTAAACATAGACATATCCTTAAGACTGCTAGAGCATTAATGTTCCACTCTGGTTTACCTCTGAAATTCTGGGGTGAGAGTATATTAATTGCCACTTATCTCATTAGTAGGATGCCTTTGAGTAGTGTTGGCAACAAGAGCCCTTTTGAAATCATTTATAACACCAGACCTGACTATCATGATTTAAAATGCTTTGGTTGTCTTTGCTTTGCTAATTAATAAACAACAGCATGATAAGTTTGCATCTAGGACTGTTAAAGCTATTTTTATTGGGTATTCTCACGGTAAAAAGGGTTACAAATTATTGGATCTGGATAACAACAAGATTATAGTGAATTAGAATGTTACCTTTCATGAGAATCTTTTCCATTTAGAGATAAATCCATCAGAGAACAACAAGATAATTTTGCAAATGAAAATGCTACTGATCACTTTCTCTATGAGTTTTACCATCTAAGAATAGATATCTCACCATCAAATCAAGGGCATACTGCACCCAACGATCTGCGTCAATTTGGTGACTTCTGAGATGAAAAAATGCAAATTTTGGGATTACTAAAATCACAACAAAATTGGAGATTGATAGAGATGCATTGGATACCAACTCTGATCAGAATGTTCAAGAAGAAACAAAACTGAGATGGTCAACCAAAGAAAAACACACTCTAAGTCACTTAAAAGATAAGTTGAGGGGCGATCTTCAACATCACAACAAGATAATTTACCTTCTGACTGTTTCTCTCCAATCTTAAGCGATAGAATATCCAAGATTAATTGCATGAGATCGAAGTTTGAGAATGTTTCTGATGCTGATGTTCATTCTGTTTATGTTGTTCTAGATGAGAGTCAAACTATTGCTTGCTCTAAATTAATAAAAAATAATCTTTATCTTCTCTTTGATAAAACTTCTGATCATGTTTGTTTTTCTTCTAATTTGCATAAAGACGTTGAGCCTAGCCTTATATTGATGTTGTAAAAGATGCTAGGTGGAGACATGCCATGAATGAAGAATTTAGAGCTTTAGATTGAAATAATACATGGGATATTGTAAACCTTCCTAAAGGAAATGAAGTTTTCATGTGTAAATAGGTTTATAGATTTAAATACAATGCAAATGGCACCTTAGAGAGGTGCAAAGCTAGGTTAGTGGCTAAGGGTTTTACGCAGAAATGTAGTGATGATTATTTGGGAACGTTCTCTCCTTTTATTAAGTTCACCACTATCAAAGCCCTAGTCTTAGTTGCTGCCAAAATGAACTGGAATATAGGACAACTTGACATTAATAATGCTTTCCTCCATGGTGATTTGCATGAGGATGTTTTTATGGAGATTCTTGAAGGACATGAGTTAGAGGGTTCACAAGGTTTGCAAATTGAGAAAATCCTTATATGGGGTGAAACAGGCCTCGAGACAATGACATGAAAAACTCAATAATTTTCCTAGAGATCTTGGTTTTAGGCAGTCCATGAATGATTATTCTTTGTTTATTAAAGGTTCTAATGATAAACTCTATTTTCTGGTTGTATATGTTGATGACATTCTAGTGGTCAGGGATGATACTGAGCTGATTACATCTATTAAAATTGATCTTGACCAAAAGTTTAAGATCAAAGATTTGGGAAATCTTAGTCACTTTTTTGGAATGCAATTTCTTCACACTTCTGATGGCATTGTTCTGTTACAGAAACATTATTGTGAAAACTTGATTGCAGAATTTAATTGTTCAGATAAAAGGGTGGTTGTTAATCCTTTAGATACCCCAGTTAAGCTGAAAGAAAAGAAGGAAAGCCTCTGTCTAATCCTAGTATTTATAGACGTCTTGTTGGTATATTGAGTTTCCTCTCACATAGTAACCCAATTTATATTTTACTATTCAGGTTTTAAGTCAGTTTTTAGATTTTCCAACAGATTTGCATTACCAAGCTGTCTTACATACTCTCAGATATATTAAAGGAACTTCAAACTTTGGTCATTTGTTTAACAATAAGAGGGATTTTAATCTTGTTGTTTATTGTGATGCTGATTGGGCTAGTTGTCCCAATACTAGGCATTTGATTAGTGGTTATTTTATTTGCTTGGGTAACAATCCCCTGTCTTGGAAATCAAAGAAACAAACTCGTGTTGCTTTGTCCTCAGCAAAATCAGAATACATAGTGATGAGACAAGTTACAACAAAGCTTAGTTGGCTCACTAGGCTGCTTAATGAGTTGGGTGTTTCAAGCATAACACCAGTGGTAGTCAAAGTCAGATAGTCAAGCAGCCATTCACATCGCCATGAACCCTGTTCTGCATGAGAGGACCAGACACATAGAGTTAGATGTCCACTTTGTAAGACGAAAGCTGCAAGATGGCCTTATTTCAGTTGGGTATGTTTCCTCTAAAGATCAATTAGCCGATCTATTGACCAAAGCACTTCTAGGGAAGCGATACCCTTCTTTAATAAAAGAGATGGGTCTAAGAGAATACACTGCATCAGTTCAAAATCACTGCATTTCAGCTTCAAATCATACTACCCTTGTATGATTTGACGGGGTTGTTAGGATATAGTTTGGTGATGTCTAGTTTTAATATTCCTAATGTCCTAGTTAACTTATTTTAAGAGTTGGTATATCCTACTTCTATATGAAGTTCTCGGTTTTGTTTGCTAGTTGTTGTATTTGTTAAGATCTCAAGGCTGATATATAAAGTCTTAAACGTCTCATTTGTAAAGCAGATTGGTAAAACAGTTTTATCTATGTTCTAATGTGAGTTCCCTGTTTATCTCTTTCTCTTGGAGCGTGTTTCAGATCTCATACGAGGTTGTGATTTTCTTGCTAAAGTATTGAGTGGTTTTATCACGCGTCGTCTTTTTCATCCCACTCCTTCACGCCTGCCTCAACGAGTGGCACCTCCCACCTTCCTCTACCACTTTGGGAAGCAGGAAAATCGCCCACCTGCCTCTACGCCTCCCCTATGCTCCAGAGTGGAACATCCCCTGCAAACATCTCAAATCATGCATGCAATGATGCTCTCCCTCGTACCTCTCTCTGTTGCCTGCACTAGATGCGTGAAAACCATTAGGACTACCACACCTCCATCCTCTATCATCTACTTCCTTAACCTCTAACTCTTTATCTTGTTTGGTTTCTCCTTCTCCAAGATTTCACTCGACATTTACAATTTCTCTCCTTCCTGGCACCTGATGCCCCCGTTCTCTCCCTCGAACCACAACTCCTCTACTACCACAATGTCTTTGCAAATGGTAAATGAATCCTTTCTTGGGCTTGAACAATCCATCCTTGCACGTTTTTTTCTCGCTCATAGTCGTTTCCTCCAATTCCATGGTCATCACCCATCGAAATCACTAGAACGGTCTAGAAGGCTCCGATTCTACAAAATTGGGCCTAATATGTTTTTGGTGGAGTTTGAATCAATCGAAGTCATGAATGTTGTACTCATTTGAGGGCCTTGGTGCAGAAACAATTTCCTCCTCCCACTAAAAGTAGTTGAGCCTGAGCTTCCCTTCGACAAACACAGTTTCAAGTGGGTTCCATTTTGAGTAAGACCCTACAAGGTCCCTCGAGTCCATAACAACATTCATTTCACAACAACCTAGCTTCAAAGCTGAGACAATTCACCGGGATCATGGAAGACCCCAAACCATACTGCCGAAGGTTCATGCGTTTCAAAGTCTTGTTTGACCTAAAGACTCATATCATTCGATCTCTCCATGTCAAATTAGTTGTGAAGGACTTCTCCTTCAGTCTCTCTTTCGATAATATGTCTCTAGTATGCTCCCAGTGTGGCCGATTCACCCATACAGACGACCGATGCCCACATCCGGAAGGCCTGACACTGTTTGGCATGTGGATGAGGGCGGAAGTTTTCCATGCTCGAGCCAATGCCATGCATCTCTGTGAAACCCCTCTCCCTGAGCCAGTTCCTGAAGGTATTGCTTTTGACCTTCAATCCCCGATATGTGACAGAATTTGGGCAGCAAATTTCCCCACAGTAATCAAATCCTCGATAATGAGTACGACCCTTCAAATGCTAGTTCCATGGGAGGACACAAGAGAACGCAGGGGCATGATGAGTTGGACACGAGTTCAAACTTGCAAGGTTTATGGGACTTGGAGCGCAGGCAATAGAGACAAGGGCTGAGTTTGTCATCTCCCTCGGACTTGGGTTCCTGGCACCTCTAAAATACTCAAAGGCATCTAGACGACTCCGAGCCCGAGTCGAGATCGCCGTGAAGCATGATCACTTGGCCAGCTAGATGCATGCATTTGGGTACTACAAGTGCAGCTAGCATATTTTGGATGTCCATGTTGTGCAAAGTACCCCTTAGATGGTCCTTGTTAAATGTTTTTTCCTAGTCTTGTTGGTGTTCTCTTAGCACTTTCTAGGTCGATTATGAAACTAAAAAGTGCATGGTGGTGTTTGTCTTGTTCTATATTTGCTCCCTACAACATCTTAGTCTCACCACCAGATCACCATAATTGCACTATCTCCAACCGGCCAAGGAAGGCTTGTCTCTATGCACTCCTCATAAAAGGATGCACCACTAGTTGGCTGGATAGACAACCATCCTTCGGGACACGGTTAACCTCAGTTGGATGTCCTTTTTGGTTTTCTTGGGAATTTTCAACTCTCAAAGGTGGCTTCATATTCCCCGGTGATGATAATATCCTAGGATTGGGATCCATATCAAGCTTGTTTGGGGTTTTATCTTGGAAAGCTTTCATCCAGTTGTTAAGTACTTCGATCTTACTATGTTGTTTTTAGATTCCAACTTAAGACCTAGGTTTGTAATCCACAATATCTAATTCAATAATATGTCTTATTTTCAGAAAAAATCTCATAGTCATAGAATTATTCAATGAAGGATGAATGAATCGGTGATGTTCATTGAGTACTAGCGGCATAAAGCACATATATTTATTATTGGCAAAATCTTGGCTACAACTAACTGCACCTAGATGGCTACATACCACAAAGAGGGAAGCCTGCCTGCGCGGATGGAGGGGAGCGGGAGTGCAGATTTTTTTTTTCTTCTTCTAGCGCATTTCTTTTTTTTTCCTTTTTCAAGATTTTTATTATATTTTTTACTTTATCATAAAATCTAAAAATTATTGTAACTTTTAATATATAGGTCCAAAATGAAAAAAAGTTATATCATTGTTCATATAAATTCAAGCTCTTCAAAACAAGATCAGTCATGGATATGTTTTGACAACTTTAAAAAAAATATTTTTACATGTATAGTGCACAAAACGTAAAAAAAACTTATACAGATGGTCATACAAACTTGTACAAATGTTCATTAAAACATGTACATCCACACGTAAAAACTTGTACATCATCGCAATAACTCGACAGGTTTTTAGGGTTTGTGGTAGCGGGTTTAGGGTGCCACTGCAAACCCTAAAAATGCCTTCGATTTTTTAGCTATTCTAGGGTGGGTTTTGGGGTGTTTTGGGGGTAGGGTAATCTATTTGGAATTTGTTTCGTACTTTATATTGTAGCAACTAGATCGACAGGTTTTTAAGATTTCTGGTAGCGGGTTTAGGGTCGTTAGACCCTAAACCCGCCACTACAAACCCTAAAAATGCCTTCGACGTTTTTTAGCTATCCTAGGGTGGGTTTTGGGGTGTTTTAGGGGGTAGGGTAATCTATTTGGAAACCGTTCTATACTTTAATGTGAGAATGTACATATTTTAATGTGAGAATGTACATGTTTTAATGTGATGATGTACATGTTCAAATGTGAGACTGTACATGTTCAATTATGAGAATGTATATGTTTTAATGAACATCTGTACATGTTTGTATGACTGTATGTACAAGTGTTCTTCCTTATATATACATGTTTTAATTTAATGATGTACATATTTAATTATTCGTATAGGTTTATATGACTATCTATATGTTTTTAATGCGAGAATGTACATGTTTTTACGTGAGGATATACATGTATTAGTGAACATTTGTACAAGTTTGTATGACAATATGTACAAGTTTTTTTTTACGTTCTGTGCTCCATACATGTAAAATTATTTTTTTTAAATTGTCAAAATACATTCATGAATGGTCTTGTTTTGAAGAACTTGAATTTAGATGAACAATGATATAATTTTTTTTTCATTTTGGACTTATATATTAAAAGTTACAACCATTTAAAGTTTTATGATTAAAAAGAAAAAAAATTAAAAATACTTTAAAAAAAATAAAAACAAAAAAAAAAGACAATGGCCGGAGGCGCTGAAAAAAAAAGAAGAAGAAGTCGTGAGCGCTCCCGCGTACCTGATGTAGCCATCTGGCTACAGATGGTTGTAGGCAAGAACGCCTGTTTATTATTATATATTTATTTCTTGTGGGAAATGATGCACTGGATTATTTCGACTTCTCATTTTAGTAGTATGACAGTATGCCAATGGTTGAGTAGTTATAATAAATATTTTTACTTATTCATAGGAAAGAGTAGTGATGCACAGTGATGCTTTGTTGTCTACTTGTACTTTGACAGTATATCGAAGATATATATATATATATCTTTGATATAATTCCACAAGATTAGGGAGTTCACCTCTCCTCTTACAGTAGAGAAGAAAAAAAGAGAGAAAGAGTTTTCCATACCTTCCAACAACACTTATAGTAGACTGATCGCGGTGATGTTCATTGAGTACTAATAAGTGGGGAATTTACATATATTTATGTCCTTTATTTGTTTATTCATTTATCATATTTATTATAAATTTGTCAGCTTAGTGATTAATTATGTTAAATGTGTAGGTTATTTTTCACTTGTGGTTTTATGCTAAAACAGGTTAAAAACACTAAAGAAAAGGTCTAGGAACGTGTGCCAAGAGCTCAACGATCAAGACGGGACCGAATGAGAATCAAAACGGTGTTTCTTGTGCATTTTAGAGTTGGTATGGGTCTTTGTTTGGACTTATAGACCCGGACCACCCCCAAGATAACCTTTCGGTCAAGATTTAGTTGTGATTCGGGTATGTGTCCGGGTAAACACACCCGGACCACACAAGGACGGAACCTTCTGGCCATTTTAGCGCCTGGTCCGGGTTTGCATTTTAGGAAAAAGACCTGGACCAGACTGATTTCTATCGCGTAGAGTGAGAGTTGTGAGTGGTTCAGGTATTTAACCCGGATGCACTCTAGGACAAACTCTCTAAAGGCGTGCCGCTGCGTTTCATTAACGAGAGAGCAATAGATGGGCATCTTTGGACAATTGAAGACAAATTTGCAACCCTAGCCGCCAGTCATCAGAGGGAGACGGGAGATAGTAGTTCAACAGGGGACCGGAGTACACCGGAGCAAGATCGGATCTCATCATCAATTCCTTGATACATATTTGATGGCATTTTCCCTTTCTCTTATCGTTGTTTCTATTCTTGCAATGTATAAGTAGTTAGTCAAATTCTGGTTTATTATGGAACCATAGTTTATGATCTTTTCCCCTATGTGTCAAGGATTAATACTATACAGATTGTAGTTTTATTCCTTGTATTTCTCTTGGGATTTATAATTGCTTGAGTTTATCTGGTTTGATTGCTTACAAGTGAGAACTACGGCTTTCAATATACTATAAGGATACTATAAGTGAAACTTGAGATGGAAATCCCTCGGTATTAGCTGACTACAAACCATATGAGATTTGAAGCTATTAGTCAATTAGTAAGTTCGCAACAATAGTTAGGATTTAGTAAGTACTAGTAAGAATTTATTTTACGGGAGACCAGGAATAGATTAATTAAGATTTGAGGTTGCAATCTCGGATTATAAAACCACATAGGAAAGGATATTGAGAACTAGGGGGAAGTAGTAAACCAGGATTACTTGTTTAGAATTGTTAAGAAGATCACTTTTTATTGTTTTTATTTAGTTTATTTATTTTCTGCAAACAAAACCCCAATTTAATATCTATTTTCACTGAAATTTGGTGGATTAGCTGTTTATGAAAACTGAACTAGGCTAGCTTGGGATTTTGGAAATGATGAGAAAGTTTGGTATGAAAAGGATAAGGCAAGGTACTTTGCTGATCTGAATTAAATTTTCTGAACCAAAACAGGCTTCTTCATTCGGTCATTAGTCCTCGGGGTGCCTTAACACCTATCTATCTAAGGTCTTGGGATCTGGGATAATTGGCCCAAAGCTGTTACAGGGATGAAGAGAAAAGTCTGGGGGATGAATTGAATGCGCAAATTAAAGAATAAAATGTTAGAGAAGAAATGGAAAGTTAAACATTTATGTCATTTTGCCTATTCTGATCATGAGTATGTGGTGTTGAAAGGTATCACAGAATAGGATGTTACTTCACACCCCTTGTCATCCAACGGTTGGAGGAAGAAACGGTGGAAGATCCCAAGTTATTCTGTGTTTAGTTTCTGTAATCTAACTTCTCCATACTTTTAGCTCTACTATTTTTCACTGATTGTGAAAACCTACAACCAATAGCAGAACTATTCTTTTGATTGTCATTTTGCTTGTTTTCCTTCGACAGCTGTTTGTTCCTAAGTTTCGATACTACGGTGCTTAAAAGTAGACATATTCTCTATTGGCTTGAGGACAAGCAAAATCTAAGTGTGAGGAAGTTTGATAAGTGTGAAATACATCTATTTTTAGGGCTTTAATTCTTTCAATTTTGATAACAATTCATGCCATATTTCTCACATATCATATGCTTTTTCTTAGATTTATGTGTTGATGTGAGCAACATTTCATGTGTCGAATGCAGTGAAAAGTCTAGAAAATGCATAGAATTTCTCATGAAGATTCTAACGCAATAAATGGGGAGTGAAACAGAGCAAAAACGAAGAATCTAGCCCCCATCGAAATTATGTCCGACCTTGCGTCTGAACTTGCAAGGCCGGACAAGTGTCGAGAGTTGTCCAAGAGGTGTTTGGACATGTGTCCGGACACATGTCGAGAATTCCAGTGCGGGCGAAACATATAGACGTCCGGATGGGTCGGATGCTATTCTGAACGCGGTAAATCTGACGGTTCCAAGCGTGACGCGACCATTGAGGAACCGGGTGGAGAGATTCCAGAGACGTCCAGACTTGCTCATCCGGATGCTAGTCTGAACACGGTAAATCTGACGGTTCCACGCGTGACATTGATCAAAACAAAAGATAATTTTTTTATTAAACGATCAGTCGATCGTTGCATGTATAAGTAACGAGTTAGGGTTGCAAATGCAGACGTTCCCACAGAGGGCCTCGCGCCTCTCTTTTTCTTCCATTAACACACCAACACACACCACCACCATATTAATTCATTCTCTTCTTTCACGAATCGCCAGCACCACTCCACATATCATCTTCACCGCACCACCACCACCATCTTCATCCATCACCTCCATACACATCACACCACACCAAACATCCATAATCCACCATTGTTGCACCGACACGAAGACGGAATCGGAGCGGGGGGTCAGAGTCAAACTTGCTAACTGGAGTTTTCTCTACCTTATCTCTTATTTCGTTGGGAAATTTCACGATATACCCCGAGGTTTGAGCGAATTTTACGAGATACCCCGATGTTTCATTTTCATTACGAGATACCCCCGAGGTTTCATTTTTTTACGATATACCCCTGAGGTTTCATTTTCATTACGATATACCCCTGAGGTTTCAATTTTATTACGAGATGCCCCTCAGTTCAGATTCTAATATATTATATTCATATCCTCATTTTACCCTCACCTCATATGCCCCGTAACATGGATTTATGGTCAAAAAAAAAAAGGAAAAGAGAACAAAATGCACATAAAAATTAAAGATCAAGGAAAAAGGGTAGGGCAAGGGAAAAAACATAAATAAAAGTATAAAAACAAATTAAAAAATTAGAATCATGAAAGGTTCAAAATAAATAGAAATGACTAACCAACAAAAAAATAATCTATTTAAAAAACTTATATTGTTACATAATTTAAAAACAATTATAGCGGTGGCTCAAACTCATATGCCCCGCAATAATCTAAGGGATATATGGTCAAAGTTTTGTTTGAATTTGAAACTTAAATAAAATGCTCATATAAATTAAATTTCATATAAAATTTGAAATCAATATTAAAAAATGAATATAATTAATTAAACATAAAACAAAAAAAATAATAGATGGAAATGACTAAAAAATAAAAAGTAAATTATTTTGAAAAATAAACATAACTTGTTAAGGAGTTACGATATGTATTAATATTGTAAAAAGTATAACAATAATATAAAGAATATTAAAAGCAATAATTACATATAGTACATAGAAAAAATCATTATTTTAAATTAGAAAAATAAAGTATAAATTATTTTTTTGTTCTTTAAATATAATTGCTATAATAGTTTTTAAATTATGTAACAATATAAGTTTTTTAAATAGATTATTTATTTTTTTATTGTTTGGTCATTTCTATTTATTTTAAACATTATAAGAGTTTAATTTTTTTAATTTATTTTTGTTTTTAAAATTGAATTAAAATTTAAATTGATCTTTAATTTTTCTGTGCATTTGGTTTATATTCTAAATTTTTTAAAAATTTGACCATAAATCCATGTGTGGGGCATATGGGGTGAGGGTAAAATGAGGATATGAAAAATAATATATTAGAATCTGAACTGAGGGGTATCTCGTAATAAAATTGAAACCTTAGGGGTATATCGTAATGAAAATGAAACCTCAGGGGTATATCGTAAAAAAATGAAACCTCGGGGGTATCTCGTAATGAAAATGAAACCTCGGAGGTATCTCGTAAAATTCGCTCAAACCTCGGGGGTATATCATGAAATTTCCCTATTTCGTTTAATGTCGTTCTTTGTTATTTTACTTATTTTTATATTTATGTTAATTAGACTAGCTCCTCATATTGGGGTAGCAGACCGGATCTTTATGTTTATTTTGTAATCTCTTTACTAATTCATTAATGCAGTAGTTTAATTCCAGTTCTTCATGCGCTCTAATTCTCTTATCAATTATTAAAGCAATCTTTATAGTTTTCTAATCAACACGCGAGATTTGAGATAGATAACAAGACATAGGAAGTTAAACCTGATTAGCAACTAGAAGCGTGATCCCGCCTTAATCAGTCTCCGATAGAAAATGTTATGTTCTTTATGCAATTGGTTGTGTCCAGATTAGTGCATTAGTCTACTGCTAGTTCTAGCAATTGGTTAGGATTCTTTAGACTTAGCCGTTGACGAATTATTTATAGTTCCTGAGTTTATTACAGAATTGGGGAAGAGTTTATTAATACATTAGAAAGTGAAGGTTTGCAGAACAATCCGGGGTGCTTTCTTATATTTAGAGTTTTAATCTTTATTTATTTACTCGGTTTATTTTAATTGTTTTATTATTTTATTATTTTCTATTGAGTCAGTAATTTTGTTAAATTAAGAAACCCCCTAAAATAGTGACATTTTCCTGTTTTCTTAGTTTAGTTTCTCAGTTAGTTAATAAATTGTCAATTAATTGAACCAGGTCCCTAAGAACGACAACCCCCACATAATTCACTATTCTGAAAAACGATAGGTACACTGCCTAGATAGAGATAGTCACACATTTCTGCCACACTACCCACAAGAACACTCGACCCGAGAACGAGCTCGACCGGAACATGAAGGCAAAGAAATGCCAGGATAACACCGTTCAAAGAACCCGGCTAGGTTTCCCACGTCGTGGAATAGAACCCCACACACACCCAGGCACTAGGAAGTCCACATAGGACACCTCACAGCACGAAGAGACAACCTTTCACCCATCGCCTTCGACAGAGCCATCCTGTCAGTCCCATCAGACAAGTTGCCACTGCCGTCTTAGGCACTCATGACTACTGGCTCGCACGCCTTTCTGATACAACATTAATGGTGGTTGTCTGAGCATAGAAAAGAAGTATCATCTCTAGAAATCTAAGGCAAGTAACGTAATATGTATGATGTCGTATGCATGACATCAGTTTCTTGGAAGGAACACCGCAAGGCTACCCGAACTAGCAAGACAAGGAAGCCGAGAAAGGCACAACAGAATGCCCTTTCGTACTCTCTTTTATAAATAACCATCAATGTACATATATTAGGAAGGCAGGCAAGCGTGAGATAACACAACACGATAAGCCAAGATAGATTAGATCAGGCAAGACGAGAGTGTAAGGGAGAACATCTCCCAGCGGTTGAATACCTCTTGTAACTCAATTTCCATCTCTTTGCTCATACTAATAACCTTTTTCACCTCCGTGGAGTAGGTCATTAATGACTGAACCACGTAAATCCGTTGTCTCCTTTGTAAAGCACTTTCTTATCTCGTCAGTCATCATCACTCCCTCAATCTCTTTATTATAAGCAAACACCCCTCATCATCAAATCCGTAGGTTAAACTCTAATCTGTAATTACCAGATTTGTACCTCTAACAATATTAACTAAAAAATTAACAGCATATTTTATCATGTAACTGCATGAACTAAAAACCTTACTATGCTCTTGAATCAATAATTGAATTTTTTGAAAAAGTAGCACATTAAAGGATTTAAACATGTCTAGGGTTTATAACCCTCAGTGAAGCTGGTGGAAACAATAATAATTTGGAAAACTCCCTATTCGCATGATTTATTTATTAACTATAAATTCCATTTGCTAGATTCTTCTACGATTCTCGATAACTTCTGAATAATGTCAGTTCCTTTTATATTTATGCCTAGATCTCTTTTGTAACTTCTTGGGTTTTTTTCCAATTGGTTATTTTGTAAGTGATTGTTTGCTTATATGATTGACTGTGTTTTGCCCATGTTACGGGGTGCGCAATTTGGGAAAGCTGACCGAACACCATTATAGTGGTGGAGAGAGAAGTCAGGGGATGTGGATGATCCCGGTGAGCTCAATTGTTAATATTTAGATGAATATAATGTTGAAATCAAAAGTTCTTTAGAGATGAAATGCAATGATAAATTCAGGAAGATCGTTCAGGTCATGAAGTATGTGGCAATAAAAGGTATTATGAAATATAACATTACTTCTTGCCCCTTGTCGTCCATTGGAATTTGGAAATTTAAATGGAGTGTAAGACCTTGAGTGAAGTCTAAGGGGGTGTTTGTTTTGGGGTAATCACGAAAGAGAATCGGATGATTCTGTTTCCTGCTGTTTGTTTAGCCATTTTTTTCCTACTTTCAGGAAAAGGAAAGGGAACGAGATTACCCCAAAACCCTTTAACTTGATTCCTCACCCCCTACTAGGGAATGAGATTCACTTTCCCGAGTACACTTTGACCGGTGATATATGACCATTGACCGATGACCATTGACCGGTGACTAATGAATGTTGACCAGCATTTAATGGTCGTTGATCATTGACCCTTTTTTTTCATTTTCCCTAGCTCAAATAAACAACCAAGAAAATCACAGGAATTCTTTTCATTCCCTTTTCTGATTCCATTCTGTTTCCCTCGCTCGAAACGACTCCTGAGTTGAATGAATTATGTGTCTTAGCACTTTGAAAAGTTATTCTCACTTCACTGTTTGTGAAAAAATACAGTGTGGATCATTGCTTCTTGTGATTGTTGTTCATGACTAGATTTCCTTGTGCAATTTTCTAAACCAATGGTTCCTTGTTTTGAGATGGGGTGTGTTTGTGCTACAGTGTTAGCTTGAGGGCAAGCAAAGGTTAAGTGTGGCGGAAATTTTCCTGATCATCTTGTAATTCACGCTTAATTATCATCAATCTAGTCTTAATTTCTATTCTAATAGGTTTGATTACGCTTTATTGCATATTTTGTCTCCTATGATTAGTTTCGTGATTTTTCAGGTAAAAAGCTCAAAAAAGCTTGGATACTTAAATGGAGTCCCAAGAAGTTGAATCGAGCATTAGAGGTCAAACTGGGAGTCAAAGGATATTTTTAAGCAAGGATTAGTCAATATCTATGTTGGTCCAGGTATGTTTTCCAAAACATATTCCTGGACCATGTTGCAAGATCACGGTGGAATTTCACACGTCCATGTATATGTTCGAGTTTGCTTTTCTGGACCAAATGCTACTATCGAACTGATGATTTGTAACACCCCAACTCAATCCAAATGTGGTCTCGCAACTTAACAGCATACATATAAACATGTCACAGCGGAATTCTTTACACTCCAGAACCTTGCCACGATCTGACTACAGAATATACCAAACTTTAGTACATAACAACCTTAACCAAATACATATCCTTCTTACAATCCCCTCACATCCTATACATCTCACTAACTCAATTGCCATACGAGTGTACATGCACAACTCGTAGGCCACGCTTAACCCGTAACACTTGTATCCCTTCTTACTCTCGCGACGGCCGTCTCCTGATGTTCACCTGTGTAGTAAAAACAGCCCCCAAAAGGGGCCAGCACGAATGCTGGTACGATCCTCTCATGACCCCCAAGCTAACGTGGCTACGACGACTAATTGTCGATAGCACGGAGGTTGATTAGATGCACAACATAATAGAAAGTGCAGTAAACAACAAACCAAATATGAACAATCAAAGTTCAAACATAACGAACGACTTAAATGTGTTCCCTTAATTAGAGAGTTTATTATTTAACTCCTTAAGTAATGTTCCCTCTTAATCTTAGTCCATCCTTATCTTACCTCAATCTTAGTCTTATCTTAGCCTTAGAAAACAACCATCCTTTAAAAAGGAATGGATGTAGCTTATCTCAGTCTTATAATACAAACCATCCTTTAAAAAGGAATGGTTGTAACTTATCTCAACCTTATCTTAATCTTAGAATACAAACCACTCTTCAATTAGAAATGATTGTATCTTACCTCAATGTTTATTTTTGTCGGGTCAAAAGCAACCCTAGCCAATGAGCTATTAACTCCATTGGTTGAATAAACAACTTATCTTATAATTTAGGATTTAGGTGATCCTACCGCACCATCTTAATGCCACCTACCTTGGACTGTATGCCCAATGTAGCTGAGCCGGCAACCGACCCTAGGCAACAAGTCCGAAGACAAGTCCTTAAGCGGAAGTCGGTTCGGCTATAGATACCGACCCCCTTTTCCTTAGCATGCATGACCGGAGTCAGTCCCGGGTTCCTCACTCCCCCCTTAAGTTCCAGTTAGTAGAAGTCTCAAGACAATGTTTGTTGGTTAACCTCTTTCGGTTTATAACAAACTAATATTAGGGAGCGTTCCTTAGTCTCTCTCAATTCCTTACTAAATGTTGGTTAGTAAGTTCTCAAGGTATGTTGTGTTAGTTTTCACACATCACACAACAATACAATAAACATGATATTCCAGTTGCATGCTTTATCTTGTTTAGTGAGCACACAAAAACAAATAGCACACAAGCCGAGGGACACCTCGTTAGCAAGCAGGTCACAAGAAGAACTGTACCGTTCACCGTTGGTCGTTCGGTTGCTTAATCTCTTCCGGAGTCCAATTTCCAAGTCCTAAAACATTCATCCAGTTTTAGGTTGTTAATCACTTAACCCAATTCAACTTACTTATCTTACTTAACTTACTTAACCCTTAATGATCCCCACCTAACACCTCTTAAGTCTTACAACTTAATCTTACAAACTTAACCTTAAACCTTTAAGCTTATACTTAACTTAATCCCCTAGGTCTTTATACCTCTAGTAATCTTTGCCTCCTCAATGGGGTACCCTCAGTACCACCAAACTCTCTTAGGGTTTCTTTTTTTAAAAAAAAAAATCTTAAGGGTCGTCCGACCCACCGTCCGACCCAACCAACTGGGTCGGACCATTCCAGCAACTCTCGGATTGTAAAGCTCTACGTTGTCCGACCCACGTCCGATCCAACCAACTGGGTCGGACCATTCTAGAAATTTTTCGTCTTTTAAAACTCTCCCGTCCGACCCATGTCCGACCCAAGTCCTCTGGGTCGGACCGTTCCAGAACCCTTCACTGGCGTCTAACAGAGGCCGTCCGACCCAAACTTGGGTCGTACTCATGGGCCGGACGCCACCAGAACAAGTCCAAAAATTGTTAAATCTTCACCAAACTTCTCCTAAAGCCTCCTAATGTGTTCTAACATCATTTAGACCCTTAAACCCGCCTTTAATCATCCTCCAAACTCATTAAAATAACCTCCAAAGATCTTCTTAAACATTTACTAAATTCTTGCAAAAACTCCTAACACTTATCATATAGTTCCTTATATTCCCAACTTGCAACCTCACCAAAACTTCAACCAACCCTAGTGCTCCCTCCTTAACAGTTTGACCACTTCATAAACATCATTTTTCCATCTTTAATTCATCCATATTTCCTTTGCTAAACCTTCCAAGGTTATCTTGCATTTCCATGCACCAATTTCTCTTCTTTTCATTTGTTACTCATCACTCCTAAGCTCTTGAGCTTACTTATACATTTCTTTCCATTACCTTAATACCTTGACATTGTTCTTCATTTACCTTGACGACTTACAACATTCTCCTACAATTTTCACTTCCATCACCCAAGTCCACACATTACCATTTATACTAAACCTTACTAGTCCACTACTAACATCACCACCTCTCACACAAACTTCCCGAAACTCTCATTGTTCTACTCTTTAGTTCATACCTAAACCATCTCAAAGCATTATACATCGTTTCCTCCAGATTTTTGCACAAGTCTTATATTCCTCATACCATGATTTTGGTGTGTTTAATACACTCACCAATCCTCTAATTCTTCCTAGACACTCTAGGTCATTCTCATCCTCATAAACTTCTTAGTTAACTCATTTCCACTCAAATTCCTCTTAATGATCCCTAGTGAACCCTAGGTAATATCAATTCACAACCATTACTTAAACACTTCTTTTTCTACTCAAATTTCGCCATAGCTTCTCTAGTATATTATCATGCCCAAATGCATTGTTTTCCTCATTCAACCATCTCACACACATCAAGTTCTTTCCCATCATATCTTCTCACCCAAACCAACTCAATCACATCAAACTCAATATATTGCAATAATCTTAAATTGCATAGCACTAAGGCTCTTAAATGACATGGCTCTTAGGCCCTTAAATAACTTAAACTTAAACACTGAACTTCCCACATATAAAAGCTTTCAACCTGCAAATACACCCATCAATCTCATAGTAGTTATAATGCTCTTAAAACTCATCTTAAACTTATACTATCAACTCATTCCCATTGGCTCCTTAGTCACAAGTTCATAAGCTTGTTTAAGTTCTTTTTCTTAGGTTATATAACCCAATACACAATGTAAGCTCTAAGCCACATTGGTACCCACCTAAACTCATCCCTTAAAACTTAAACCACCATCAGGTAAGCATTTTACCTTGTTTTTCTCAAGTTTCTCTCAACTTCCTCCTTAGGCTTCTTCCCTTGGAAATCTCGGACACCATTTAAATTTCCCTTGCCAATGTTCTAATCAATATACATTGGCTCTCATGAGTGCTAAATAATACATTAACCTTAAGGAGTAACCCTAGGTTAGAAATGTGTTCTAAGGTATTGAAATGAATGTTTTACCTTGGAGTCTTAAGATAGGCTTGGATATGAATCAAGAAGGACCTCCTCTAGCCCTTGGAGAATAGAATCAAGCTAGAACAATGGATAAAACAAGGCCCCATGAGTAGTAAATTTTCGGCCATGTAGAAGAAGTGGTGGAAATATGGTTTTTCTTATATTTTCCTTACCTTGAATGAATGGAGAACCAAATGGGCTCTTCAAACTTGATTTTCCTCCATCCATGGAGTTTTCTCATGGCTCCAGACTTGAGTTTTGAAGGATTTGAGAAGATAGGAAGATAGGTCTTGGCCTAACTAAGAGAAATCTATACTTGGTTTTTGATTTAGAGCAAAGATGAACACTTGGTGAGCAATTGAAGGTGGAGCACCCATGGATGGAGCTCTCTCGGTTTTGGAGCAGGAGAAAGAGAAGAGAAACCGTGGGAAGAAGGGAAATGAAGAGAGAGAAGAAGAAAGGTAGGCTAATATAAGATATTTGCTTTATAAAAGCAAATAGTAACTCCTTTTACTTATCTCTTCTTTTCTTCCTTATTTGATGAAGTCTATGGTGACTCATCCCTTAGAAAACCGGCCCCCTCTTAAATAAGGCTAGTCATGGTCTTTGTTGACCAACTAATTAGCTTATATTGATTAAAACTTAAACTAGTCACTATTTGGCACTATTCACTAATTAGTGCACATATTCGTGAAATTTTTGATTCCCCATTGATTTAGGCTTCCTAATGTGATACTAATTAGTACACATGTTGATTAAAGAGTAATGATGGGCATTTAGCCACTCAAAACTCAATTCTAAGACAATTTCTCAAAAATGTGCTTTAAGACTTCTTAAAGCACATTTTGTGTTTTAACTTGTTTTCAAGCTTGGTTTTCTTTGGTAATTGGTTTAAAATGACCATTAGAATATTAATAAGGTCTTATCATGATATTTGGGTACTCACCCAAGCCTCTCCAAGCTTAGAGCACGTTTTTGCCCTAATTGCCCTTAAGGCATTTTCTTGTGTTTTCCTTGGTTTAAATTGTCTACCAATCTTTCTAAGGCATATTCTAGCCTTACTACATCATAATTTGATGTTTACTTAGCATACTTAGGTTTGGGGTATTTCAATGGTTCGAGATTGTCTACTTAAGTGTTCCGAGACCAATCGTTGGGAGAACTTACTGTCAATTTGGCGATCGGTTCAGAATTTATTCCAGGAATATTCCCGGACCCAAGCTTTTAAGCAAACCAAGTGTGCCACGTCGTCTTGTCCATTACTTATTCCAAGACAAAGACATGACCAGACACGGAAAACAGAGGGGTGTACCCTATTTGGATAAAAAAAGTTTGTTTCTTTTAGTTCATTGTCATGGGACGACGATTAGAAATTAGATACACACCACAATAAATATTTTTGGAGACACACTACGATCAAGGTTTGGTTTTAAGAGATTCTTAGTGGCAGGGAGGAGCCTGATTGAGGACTGAAAAATTAAAGCTTTCTGACCAAATTCCCAATTATATTGTTTTATTTGTTCTCTTTCAAATACTCTTTCTAAAAGACTTCAACACTATTCATTATGTTTATCTCTGAATTCTTTTTTTTTTGATGAAATGGACATTTATTAACTACTCAATAGAGTTTACATCAGAAAGTAGCAAAGAGCTACTCAATTCAGGGGGATTGACAAGAACCTCAAATAGCTGAGCGCTATCTAAAGCAAACTTGGCAATCGAATCTGCAACTCTATTAGCCTCTCTATCTATACTAACTATTACACAGGAGGTAAAGCTAGCAAATTTGCTTTCACAAGCTCTAAAAAGGCTTTCACATGGGTGATGATTACCTCTCTGTTGCCTAAACAGATCTACTACCTCATAAGAATCAGATTCGATAATGATGTTTTTACACTTAAGAATTTCACCCAACCGAAGACCGTCATACACTGCCCAAAGCTCTGTTTCCTGTACATTTGCTTGGCCCAAACCATGAGTAAAGCCTCCAAGCCAATCTCCTCTATGATTTCTGCAAGAACCTCCAGCTGCAGCACTGCCAAAGGATGAGACCGCACCATCCACATTAATCTTGACACAACCTACAGAAGGAGGACGCCAAACTGCTGCTTGTCTGTCTTCACTTTATTCTGAAGAGGATCCAAGTGAGAAACCTCCAGGAGCTGAATTCTGATTTGCTATGTATCCAAGAATCCGACTTTATGATTTATCAGATTTAATGGTGATATACTTGTTTTCATTTATTAAAGTCTTGTGATTTGACCAATTATTAAACTTTATTACTTTGTTTTCTTATGAGTGAGAACTACGACAATAAATAGACTACAAAAACAATGTCTAATCTAGACACGAGATTCATTAATAGACAAACCGACTTTTAAAAATTCTCAACGAGGATTAAAGTTTTGATAACTGTTAATTAGAATCCACATTCGGTATCGGGAGATGAACATGGATTAAATCAATCTGTTATATTTCTTTTACTTGAATTGTTATAATTTCACTTTTGATTCTTGTTTATTTTCATAGTTTATTATTCACCAACAAAACCTTCAATTTGCTGTTATTATTATTGTTTCCACACATATTATTGAATATATCTATATTTTTTTCTTTGTAATAGTATATTACTTTTCGTATGATAGTACATATTTATGTTTTAGTCATAACTCAACATTTTAGGAAGACTAATTATGTTTTTTTTTTCAAAAAAGCATTTAATGCTTAAGGAAATTATACTTCCTCAATAAAAAAACATGCTCTACTTCGATGTAGGAGCTCTTTTATTTCTCTGTTTTTTTCTCCCCCGATGGGTTGATAATCCTCAACAAAACAAAGCATATGAAAATAATACTTTGACATATATTACAACGTTATGATCATAGATAGCAGGTCAATGGTCTGGAAGTTCAGAAGTAAGATGGATAGAAAAATCAGTCCCAAAACCAATACTTTCCCTTAAAACCTAATCAAACCTACGTACATACGCATCCTCAACAAAAGCACATAGTTACAAAAGCAGAAAAAAGTCATCGAGCTCTTGCATAAGCTGCTGCTGAATACCGGTACCCGAACAAATGACAAAATGGGGGAGAAAGGCTTCAAGATAATATACGGAGCAGGAGCAGCATCAAAAGAAGGGTGCAATAGCCAATCCGCAGCTAACTGGAGTAGAGAGAACGCAGCAATTTGAAACACCACCCAGAGATGTACCGCAAAATACCAAAACGAAGCAAAGTAAAGGTGACGAGACAGAACAGAACTAAATCAGAATTGGATCTTAGCAATGGGAGATAGTCGGTAAAAACCAGCAACATCCTCAGCGATAGTATGCTTCTTCACACTTGTACCAATATCACCAAAAACATTGATAGACATTAACTCAAGCAGGGGAGACCGGCAGAGTAACAGTTCAATTAGGTCCATCTCAGTTCTCAAGCCCCTTATTCCTATGATTCTAACCCTACTGAGCTTACCAAATTCATGATTTTCGTAACACTTGATAACTGAGAGACATTCAGGGTTATCATAAGCTTTAAAAGAGGTGATCAGCATCTGCATGTACATAAAACTTCTGCGATAAGATGAGTCTGATAGTGGCATTACAGCAATAAATAAGCATAACTTATAACATATCAAGAATCATATACCTCGATGTCAAGTTCCTTCAAGTTTTGAGAGCTAGTAAAGAGGCGCAAGATACAGTTAAGGACGTCAATATCATGCAAGCCCAAATCACGTAAGGACAATTTATTCATCTGACCCAGCCTTGGAAGATCAGTGCACTTAGCTAAAATCTTCACCAAAAGAAACAAATTATGAAATTCTGCAATGAAAAAACTATAAATAAAAAACTAAATGAATTAACATTTGTTTACCTTATGCGCAAATCTCCCCAACGTAAGATGCTTAAGGTTAGTCATGCTGTGAAGAACGTCCAAGTCTACTGATGATATGTTAGACCCAGTATACAACAATCCGAATGTTTCCATAGTCTGCGGACTGCGCAGAGAGATGGATTTGAACTCCCCTCCAAGGGACAAATGACGAAGCCTTGGAGAGACAAAATTAAGAGCTCGATCATGGTAATTAAATCCATGAACCACAACTACTTCTAGAGCAGGACAACTTGAAATTAAACTGAAGAATGTATCACCACGACCTGTATGACATAACTGAGCAAACCATGTGAGATTTGAAAAACCACGAAATGCAGGTGGAAGGCGAAGCTCACACCTCTGAAGTGTCAGACTTTTAAGACCAACAACTGTGAAGAGAGGTAAAACAAAGCATTCGTTGTGATTTCCGTTGATCAAAGAAAAACTTTCGGTGCCATTCCTCAAAACATATTGAACAGGGAGATGATATCCTGACTTCAACCCGTCACGCGGTATAAACAAGGAGAACACACGAAGATGGCCTATGTGCTGCACCAGAAGACTATTTATGACATTCAGATAGTCCCCATCACGGAGTAACTTAGAGTTGGACGTCCCTTTCTTTAGAATCGTCTTGGACGTCCCTTTCTTTAGAATTGGCTTGGAGGTAGAAAGGAAATCGTAGAAATTTCTATCTATCGCTAACGACGAAATTCTAGCCCATCTATGTCTCCAACCGGTTGACAAGATGCTGGTCCTTACTTGATCAACCAGCGGTAACTTTTCAAGTATAGATTCAATCACGACATCCGGAAGGCTACTGATTATATCCATGAGTTCGAGATAAGATGATGGTGCTCAGAGTTTGGTTATATGTCCAATTGGAATCAGAAACAGAAAATACAAAAGACTAGCACAAAAACCCTAAATTACAGGGTAAAAAGCGAGGAGGTCGAGCGACACAGCTTGTGCAGATGGAGCGTCGGCTAAAGGAAGAGGAAAATATGTGTTGCGATAGAAAGTGAGAGGAGAAGTACGTGCGGCGTTAGAGTTTGATTTATAGGCTTGTGTAAACGAGGAAGCGATCTGCGAAAAAACTGTTAGTTTTGACGTTTCCCCTTCACGTTTTACCAAATGGAGTTGTAAGGAGTTCGGGAGGAAGATGAGAAGCATTGGGAGACTTTTCCCATCGAGATTTGGCACGGAGATAGATAAAGAACTGTTCGTTCAGTCGAGTTTTCACTTCGCTCAGTCAGAAATTAAAAAACTTTACCATTTTGCCCTTACTCTTAAATTCTCCTATATATACACCTTTACCCCTATTATCTCTCCACAAAATTTCAAAATCTCAAAACTTCTCATCTCTCTTTAGAATTCTCTCTGACTTCTCTCTAGAAGCGGTAACCGGAGCGTGAGCGGGGGGGAACGGGAGCAGGAGGAAAGCCGGTGCTGAAGTCATCATTTCTGCTAGTTTGATCTGCAAAATCAGGTTCTTTTTTGTCATAATTTACAGTTTTTTAGAGTAGAAATAGTAGTA
>CM041776.1:316905476-317000840 GCA_023374045.1 Limonium bicolor | reverse complement strand
TCAACATGAAAGTTGTATAGGGATTAGAGCTCTTCAAAACGAGCTAAAGAACACGAAAATTTTTGCTGAGAAACGAAGAAGTTATGGCAAGACGAAGTTTACCTGATTTCAGAGAAAACCCGGAATTCTGGGTTACGAATTCACAAGGTGGCAACTTTGGATCAATATTCCCGTCGATGTAGGATGAGTTAGAAAATGTAATAGTTATGGTTGGAAAGAGGAAATTAAGGAGAAGAGAATGCAAAAGACGGCACTCAAAAATTCCAAACGAGGAGAAAGTTATGGAGGTCACAAGATAGGGCAACAAACTGATTTCTGTTGGCGAAAAGCAAGGAGAAAATCGACTAAGTGTTGGGCGGCCTGCGATTGACTGACACGTGGCAGATCTCAAAGTTTTGACTCTAAACTTCAATCTAGCATAACTTTGGCTAGGATGATCCGTTTTTGACGTTCTTTTTATCGATCTTCATGTTTTCCATAACCTATTTATTGGTATAGGTTTCATGTGCTAGTTTGACCATTCTCAAAAAGTCAACCCTAGCAAGGCTTAATAAGCTTTAAGGTTCTATAATTTTATTTTGACTTTTATGTTTCAATACAATGTCCCAACTCTTTCTAAAATCTTTATAATATACTTGGAGTGTTTAGAAATTTTCCCAAGATTTATTGACTTATAAATCTTATTATTAAATTCATAATACTATATAATTATATATAATAATTAAATATTTAATTGTATTCCTTAGAGTTAAATAGGAGGAATCCCCCTAAAATAATTTCCATAATTCCATATAATATTAATACTCATAATTCCATACAATAATTTAATATTCATAATTCCTATACTAATTTAATATTCATAATTCCATATAATAATTTAATACTTAATAGTATTATTAAAGGTTTAATAAAAGAAATCCCTAAATTAATTTAGGGGTAATTTTCATTATATATCCCCCTTAAAAGAAACTTCGCCTCGAAGTTTGAAAATCAACTAATAGGCACTCACACCCGCTTCGGGTGTGCTGAGACAATAATAATTCCAATGAAATTCCATACCAATCCAATCCTTTATTTCCATCCATTTCCATAACACATTCCACTCGAGATTACTCAAAATCAAAACGAACCAAGATATACCAAGACATAGCATGATGAAAATCAATAGTCACACACTGTGTCATAATGTAAAAACCAAGCACATACAAACACCTCTCGTTCTGCTAATAAGGCAACATGGCATAATCTGGATGAGGTGACGAAGGAAGAGTATGCCAGTATATCCCCCTTAAAATAGCTAAGGTACGCCCTCGTACCGCTACTAACGACACATTCAAAGAATTCAACACCTTATTAACCAGTTTTGTTGTAAATTTTATTGCACCGTTGATTTTATCTACGATCGATATATATAGTTGTATCTCTTGATTGTTTGTATTTGTATTTTCTTAACTGTTATAAAATCTTATCTTATGATTATTATCCATTCATTTTATGACTGATACGAACTATATGTCTATTATATGCTCATTTTATCATATCAATCATATATAACAAGCTATAAATCAGGTGTAATGTATTTGAGTAGTTTAAAATAATATTTCAGATCATTTAATAATCCTCAATAATCTTCAAAGATCATCTTCAAGGGTTTATTAGTCAACCCTATGCTAAAACTCTATAAAATAAATACTTCTGTGACTTTTCAGGTTTCAATTGCTTTTTAATTAACCATCGCATCTTAGACGGTTCATTCAGTGTTTACTTCATAAAATTTAGTTATTATATATATATATATACATAATTTCACCCACGACAGAATTTTAGGAAGTTCTTATAATGTAGCTCCAAAAATCTGATTTCCTTATCTTAGAATTATTTTTCAAGGTAGGGACTCCATATATAAATTTTAAGTCAAATGAATTAGTCTAGTGAAAACTCACTCACTCTTGGTAATTATTTTTCTTAAGGTTTGTTCTATGTAAGTATTCTCCTGATTATTAAACCTTAGTACTCCCTTAGACAATGGTGGCTCTTGTAAATATCACTCTTAGTGTGGCTTCTAAAATTTTATACATGTATAATGTTAAACTTCCAAGTAAACATGAGATTTCCAATCTTTAAGTAACTCTCAATTCCTCACTAGATGCTCAACATTCCGAGTATTTAAGGATCAATGATATTTAGTTTAGTGTTACTCATGTGTTTTCACTCCATAGGTAAGTATTTTTTCACCCAGGATTTAACTCTCGGTAAACTCTTTACATGTATGAATACTGGAGCTTAATATATAAGTTTTGAATTGTTCATTGTGGCTAGTAATGAAATATGCCTAGCTCAAGATTTCATGATGGTAACGTCTTACCACCACTTCCCCTCAAGTTCAACACAATCCATCACCTGCGTAGAAGATTATATACGGTTAGATGACAAGGCTTGTCTAGCCTTAAACTTCCAGAAGTGGGTGTGCACCCCCACTACTTTCAGCCTAGGAGTTCGTCGCACCAGGCACTTCCCGTAGGGTGTTAGGTTTAGGTGTTTTCTTTCTAAAGTTAGCATAGAGTTTTAGTGCGGTTTACGGGTTCGGGTGTATGCTACTAGTGTTTGCTAACTTAATAATTTTCTAGACTTAAGATTTATCCAAATATTACCTTTAGGCAACATTTGTACCAAGTAATTCTTGAGATTTATTTTTAAACCTTAAAGGATTTGAAGTACTTTCACATAATATCAATACTAACTTAGTTATTCAAAGCTCTAATTGTATACTGTTTTCCATCAAAGTATTCTTTAAAATTCTAGGAATTTGTGTACTAGCTTTTAAAGGATTGCATTTTTAGCCATGTATTCTCCATGAGTATGCTTTTGAAAAATAGCTTAATATTTGGTTTATCTCAACCAAAATCTTATTATCGTACTTAATATAGGATGTTCCAAACTTATATATATATATATTTCTGTAGTTTATTGTTGGAACGGTATAAAACAACACATCACACTCACAGACATTCATAAAAGAAAAGTGTAAAGGAATCATTCACAATTCCAAGAAGGGTTAGGAGTCGTGCCTTACTGGAGTCCTCACTTCCCAATTCTACCCCCCCAAACACCAGTTTCCCCAATTTTTAAGTGCACTATAAATCTAAGTAGTTCACTCTGCTTGTTTTTCTCGGGTTCAGAGCGTAGTTACGCTCGATACCACTTTTCGTAACACCCCTATTAACCATAAATACAGCGGAAAAAAAAGAACTCTAAGGCGATTACAGACCATCGGGTTCCAAACACCCGGCACCAAACCTCACCAATTACAACTTACAATCTACAAAAGCTACGGTCTGAACTTCGAGAAAACTTAACATAAACAAAACAATACTAAAACACATTCGCTCTCCATAGACCTAATCCCATCCCAATCACTCATGCTCGTCGTGGCCACCTGTAAATCAATTGTACCTGCAAGATGAAACCAAGCAGCCCACCCCGAAAGGGGCGGGTCAGTTCCTGGAATGGAACTGGTACAATTCTCCAAAAACAAACTTATAAAACATAACTCTTCAAAATAAACAGTAACATGAAAACAAACTCTTAAAAGTAAAACAGAGATAAAGCACTTCAAAACAATCAAGTTAAAGAGAAAAGAAAACAAGACAAAGATAGAGATAGAGAACTTCCAAACCAAGTCGTCCACTTAAGTAGTCACACCACATAGTTAGTAAGCATCCATTGTTGATGTTAGAACCAATTCTGGTTAAGAAGAGAAAAACTCAAGTAGTCAAAAGGGACTAGGAATGATATGAATACCCATAACCCGTGGTAGACAGTTTATGTCCCCACCATTTCAGAAAGCTGAATCCCATAGACAAGATATACTCAAGAGTGGAATAAATTCAATTGGGAGAGATGGCCCCCACCGCCAAGTACATCCTTTTAGGACAGGGGATATACAGCCCCTCACTGTTTACCACGTCCACTAAGGACAGGGGATATACAGCCCCTCTCTGTTAACTTCCACTAAGGACAGGGGATATACAACCCCTCTCTGTTTACCACGTCCACTAAGGACAGGGGATATACAGCCCCTCTCTGTTAACTACGTCCCTTTTGGGACAGGGGATATATAGCCCCTCTCTGTTACCATTGAAGACGCGCGCACGTCGAAACCTCAAGAACCAGCTCATGGATGAAATAATATCCAGAGTCAAAAAGAAGAATTTCCAAGATTGACCTTTTTCCAAATTTCCACTAGATCACCAACTACCCAGAGCAATACCAAAACACTCAGTCCTACAGAGTGCAGAAGCGTAAACCCTAAGCAGTCAATGTCTAACGGGGTAACCAAATAGAAGGAACCAATACCCATGTAAGTTTCACATTCAAGGCTCAGTTAGTCACACAAGCTGAGTTAGTCATACAACCATTCCCTTTTAGAAATTCCTCTTAAAGTCGGTTAGCGTTTTCCAAAACATTCCACAAGTCAATCAGCAAAAATATCGGAGTACGAGAAATTGTACAAAACATTCCATAGAGTCCAAAACACAATACGCTGAGTACGAGAAATCGTACAAAACATTCCATAGAGTCAAAAACACAACACGCTGAGTACGAGAAATCGTACCTGGATAACGTGTAGCAGTTCTAGTCAACTTGCGCAAACAATCAACAGTACTCTGAAGAATATTAAAGGTAGTCTATCATCAATCACTTGTAGCCTACGTTAAGCTTAAATAAACTCCTCACTCTTATTTCTAAGTCCCAATTGTCTTTTAAGCCCTCACTTAAATGTTATGTATAATCTTTGAGTTATCTGAGAACGTTGTATAGCCCAAGGTGGTAAGATCAAGAAATGTATTCTATCAACATTTGCTAATTGTCCACTCCTATCCACTTTATTCATACTTAACCACAATCCTCACATTCAAGACTTTTGAGACCTTTATATCATAAATGTGTTTATATTATATAATTAAATCTAAGAATGTCAATAGTAATCCTAAGCTCAATACCTTTATTCTTAATTAGAATAAACATTGTATTATGACCTACGATGGACTCATCTCAGAATACTATACTACTATCTCACAATGTAAAGATTATGTATTCAAATAATATCTACTAGATAACCCATTATGATTAAGTCTTTCCCTTAACTTAATTAAGATCTACATCTTGTATATTGAAATCGTAGTGTTGTAGACGTGTTTTATTATAACTTAATTGAACTGCTAAACTCAATTATCTCATCTTTAGTTCAGAATGACTTTAATTACAACCATCTAATAAACTTGTCATAAGATGTTAAATTGCTTCTCATCCTGAATAACTATACTATAGTTAACTTAGATTTAACGAATTAATCTTACATTTAGTATTCACAAGGTATATTATATGTTTTATTATTACCTATACAATAAGGTGTTTAGTATAACCTTTTATGCATCCTTACTTACATTTAATTTCCTAAATGTTTTATTTTTACACACATTCTCTCTATAGACTATGCATAATCCTTTGTACTAAACTTCATTAAACTTAAGCCTTAAATACGATTTAAATTGTTTTAAAAACCTAAGGGTTCAAAGGAATAACCTAATAAATAAATTTCCTTTATTGTATTTAGGATGGACAATATATCTACATAGAGTAGAATTTATCAAAGAATCAAATTCTGGTTCGTAAGTGAAATTGTTAATTATCTAATAAGATAATCTACTATGAAAATTCCCATATTTTATATTCAAATAACCTAACATTATTCCCCTTACAGTAAAGTATATCAGTATAATATCTTATGTAACTTAGTTTTATCTAATAAAAGGTTCAAAGGTTTTAAGTATCAAATTCCTATTTATAAACCTCTATAAATTCTAACTACTAAATACCTCACTTAATTGTGAACTCACATCCTAAGTATTGGTAATAAATGTATTTATATGGCTTATCTAATTCTAAGAACCTTAAGGATAATTATTTAGATAAATTGCCAAATCATCGTTTAATATAGATTATATCATAATCCTTTTAATGATTCTATCTTAAAACATTAAGTTATATTTCAATACCACCTCATATAATATTCTCCCATTAGTATTATGTAGAGGTTTAGTTTAACTTATTAATCCCTTCGTATTATATTTCCTATAAGGTATTTAATTCTATTATGTTTAATGTGCATATATTTATATTACTAGGATTTGTTCAAAACATTATTTATGTAGTTCTATTGTATTTAATTATGTTTAATAACTTTTAGGCATAACTACAACCGATATACGGTTTATAAAATAAAGTGTTTCCCTTTATTTATTTAATATATATACGTATACCTGTATTGACATTTAATTAAGACATCCCCTATGTAACCCATTATATTTAAACTATCTTATTACTACAACCTTTAACTGTATTCCAAGTATATTTCATAAAGTATTTCTTTTACTATATCTTAGGATTCTAGCTCTTATAATATTTAGTTATTATAAGTGTTAATTTATTCGTTCCTTGTTTTACTCTAAGTTACTACTTTATTCCCTTTTTCATAAATGCGTAAAAATATATATATTTATTCCTTAGTTTAATTAAAATATTAAATCCCATATAATATAATAAATAAAATGTAGAATAATTAAATTCCTTGATTTACATAAGTTTCTACTTAAATAGGTATATATACATATATGTAAATAATTTCACTTCTCTTATAACTAATACCAAAAGATTTATAAACTTACTGTTATAAAATGTTAATTTAGCTTCCCCTTATTTTCCCCAGCTTAAAAGTTAATTAACAAACCATACTTTAATTTTTGGTTACATTAAAAACCTTATATTATAAGTTATTCTTATGAAAAACTCATAAACACAATTTTTAAAACCTTTTACCATTGCCTAAAAATTCCCAAATTTAATATATAGTAAATATAACATTTTAGACATATTATAAAATTTTTATTTCATAAAAATATCTTTTTATTTAGCCAAATAATTCCAGAAAACCCGTAACTTGTAAAAATCATAACTTATGTTTAAAAACTCCAAAACCATAATAATTTACATCAAAATAAACTAGATTAAATAAGGAATCTATGGTTAAAATTTCAAGTCAAAATGCCTTCGGGAAAGTATTTAAATTAATTCAACAAGTTAGAGTTAAATTCTGAAACATTATAAACTTAAAACATCTTTATTATCCACGATCTAATCTTGGCCGTCCATTTCCTTAAGTCCAGATCGGACGGACGCTGAAGCCCCAGTTCTTCATCAAATCCAAAATCGATGTCGAGTACTAAATCGACAATATCTCCCAATCTACAGAACGAAATCGAGTGATTCTTGTTTCTATGGTTTCGAAATTAAATTACGGTTCTAATGAGACCAATTTCCCCAATTATAATGCAGTATACGATGGTTTTCGAATTCGATTTCGAGGTTAGGGTTCATACGGTTTAGAAATTCGAATTCCCTCAAATTCTCTCTGTATGATGCACTATAGGTTAAATTGGTTGGGGGGGTTAGTTCGAGAATGACAAATCGAACAACATTGTTGGAGGAATTGATCAGAAACTTACCAGAGAAGTGCCGGCAAGCAAAATCGAATTCGATTTCCAGAAAAGTCATTATTTTATGAGCAGTTCAAGTAGCCTACTTCACGGATCAACTCGTGCTATCTGAGAGAGATTCAGTCCATAAAACCTACGTAATTTTAAAGTAGACATGTAACTCTAAACATTGGTGGAAGAATCATGGACAACGAATAACTAGGGAGAAAGTTACAGATCCACAAAGATCTGAGGTTACCATGTCGTTTCTGGAAGAATTCTGGGCAAAAACCCGACGTGATCGAGTAGGGAACTTTAGACGACTAGCGCTTCTAAACTATACGAATCAGCCTTAATCATCAACATGAAAGTTGTATAGGGATTAGAGCTCTTCAAAACGAGCTAAAGAACATGAAATTTTGCTGAGAAACGAAGAAGTTATGGCAAGACGAAGTTTACCTGATTTCAGAGAAAACCAGAATTCTGGGTTACGAATTCACAAGGTGGCAACTTTGGATCAATATTCCCGTCGATGTAGGATGAGTTAGAAAATGTATGAGTTATGGTTGGAAAGAGGAAATTAAGGAGAAGAGAATGCAAAAGACGGCACTCAAAAATTCCAAACGAGGAGAAAGTTATGGAGGTCACAAGATAGGGCAACAAACTGATTTCTGTTGGCGAAAAGCAAGGAGAAAATCGACTAAGGGTCCGTTCGGTACCGCGAGAGAAAAAAAACACTGCACCCGAGGCATTGATATACAGATGTCATATGTATACTGGTAAAGGTTTGTGTTGGGTCCCACCACACCACACACAAAAAACATGAGATTATTGATAAAGCTGGTATATCCTGCGTTTGGATTTTGTTAATGTCTTGGTCGAACGGACCCTAAGTGTTGGGCGGCCTGTGATTGACTGACACGTGGCAGATCTCAAAGTTTTGACTCTAAACTTCAATCTAGCATAACTTTGGCTAGGATGATCCGTTTTTGACGTTCTTTTTATCGATCTTCATGGTTTTCCATAACCTATTTATTGGTATAGGTTTCATGTGCTAGTTTGACCATTCTCAAAAAGTCAACCCTAGCAAGGCTTATAAAGCTTTAAGGTTTCTATAATTTTATTTTGACTTTTATGTTTCAATACAATGTCCCAACTCTTTCTAAAATATTATAATATACTGGAGTGGATGTTTAGAAATTTTCCCAAGATTTATTGACTTATAAATCTTATTATTAAATTCATAATACTATATAATTATATATAATAATTAAATATTTAATTGTATTCCTTAGAGTTAAATAGGAGGAATCCCCCTAAAATAATTTCCATAATTCCATATAATATTAATACTCATAATTCCATACAATATTTAATATTCATAATTCCTTATACTAATTTAATATTCATAATTCCATATAATAATTTAATACTTAATAGTATTATTAAAGGTTTAATAAAAGAAATCCCCTAAATTAATTTAAATTAATTTAGGGGTATTTCAGGTGGGGCTCACGGGGTATGGCTCTGATACCACTGTTACATAACTTAACCATTACAGACTCTGAGCTAATGTTCTTTTTTAAACAACAACTCAGAGCATACAAGACCGTGAGGGAGTCATTCAAAAGCTAGCTCAAGGAATGGAGAGCCCATGGTCCTATATGAATCACGCACCAACCTCCCATACGACTGATGTGGGATCTTGCAACAGAGGAGTTCATAAGCAGTGAGAAGGACCCATTTGGTGGAATTCTTTTGACATAAAGATGAACAAGTTGTACGATTACATCACAGATCCTAGCCTAATAACAAGGAAGGTCAAAATTTGGACATCTCCAGCTGTGGTTTTGTCGATAACGCTTCTTGCTCTTCTTCTTGTTCGAAATACATGAATTGCCAGTTTTCTCTGATTTTCATAATGTCGTGGTAACGCTTCTTGCTATTCTTCCTGTTTGTGAATACATGAATTACCAAGTTTTCGCTAATTTTCATAATGTTGTTGGTAACACTTATTGTTCCCCTTCCTGTTCGAAATACATGGATTGTCAAAATTTCTCTATTTTTCATAGAATTGATCCTTTAGTCATGGGCCCTCTGACCACATGTGTGAGAACTTGAAATATTTTGATAATTATATTGTCCTTAATCAGCCTCACACTGTGGGATTGCCGGATGCACACCCACAATATGTTAAGATTATAGGGAAATTCCAAATCAATTCCTCGATCATACTGAAACATGTGTTGTTTGTTGCTGCATTCAAGTTCAACCTCATTTCCATTAGCAATTTGTCACAAGATTTAAGAGAAAAAAATTATTTTTGGCTCACAATTATGCATTTATCAGGATTATGAGAAAGAAAAATGTTGTTCGTATTGGAAAGCTTTGCAGGGCTTTACATCTTGGATTGCAAGTATGATAGAAAGAGTGAAGCAAGACATATCTCTTTGGCATGTATATATAGGGTAATTAGTCTAGGTTTTGATTGTGATGACCAAGTAAGTCTTTGGCATCATAAATTAGGTCATGTACCGAGACAGAAACTTTCAAATCTTGACCTTGTTTACTCTTTACAAAGAAATAATCAGTTTGTTTGTGAATCTTGTTCAAGGTCTAAAAGTCATAGACTTCCTTTCGATTCCAGCTCTAAGAAAGATTATGATATATCTAAAATGATACATGCTGATCTATGGGGTCCTTACAAGGTAAAAACTTGTGATGGAAATTCGTATTTCCTAACATTAGTTGATTATAAGAGCAGAGTCACATGGACACATTTATGTGCTAACAAATCAGATTCCTTTGACATCATTATTTTGTTAAGATGATTGAAACATAGTTTAACAAAAGAATTAAAATCTTGAGAACAGATAATGCATGTGAGCTTGGTAGCTCCAAATGCGCATCTGATTTCCTAAAAATGAATGGAATTGTCCACCAAACCACGTGTTTTATACTTCACAGCAAAATGGTGGTGTGGAGCGTAAACATAGACATATCCTTAAGACTGCTAGAGCATTAATGTTCCACTCTGGTTTACCTCTGAAATTCTGGGGTGAGAGTATATTAATTGCCACTTATCTCATTAGTAGGATGCCTTTGAGTAGTGTTGGCAACAAGAGCCCTTTTGAAATCATTTATAACACCAGACCTGACTATCATGATTTAAAATGCTTTGGTTGTCTTTGCTTTGCTAATTAATAAACAACAGCATGATAAGTTTGCATCTAGGACTGTTAAAGCTATTTTTATTGGGTATTCTCACGGTAAAAAGGGTTACAAATTATTGGATCTGGATAACAACAAGATTATAGTGAATTAGAATGTTACCTTTCATGAGAATCTTTTCCATTTAGAGATAAATCCATCAGAGAACAACAAGATAATTTTGCAAATGAAAATGCTACTGATCACTTTCTCTATGAGTTTTACCATCTAAGAATAGATATCTCACCATCAAATCAAGGGCATACTGCACCCAACGATCTGCGTCAATTTGGTGACTTCTGAGATGAAAAAATGCAAATTTTGGGATTACTAAAATCACAACAAAATTGGAGATTGATAGAGATGCATTGGATACCAACTCTGATCAGAATGTTCAAGAAAGAAAAAACTGAGATGGTCAACCAAAGAAAAACACACTCTAAGTCACTTAAAAGATAAGTTGAGGGGCGATCTTCAACATCACAACAAGAAGATAATTTACCTTCTGACTGTTTCTCTCCAATCTTAAGCGATAGATATAGAATATCCAAGATTAATTGCATGAGATCGAAGTTTGAGAATGTTTCGATGCTGATGTTCATTCTGTTTATGTTGTTCTAGATGAGAGTCAAACTATTGCTTGCTCTAAATTAATAAAAAATAATCTTTATCTTCTCTTTGATAAAACTTCTGATCATGTTTTTTTCTTCTAATTTGCATAAAGACGTTGAGCCTAGCCTTATATTGATGTTGTAAAAGATGATAGGTGGAGACATGCCATGAATGAAGAATTTAGAGCTTTAGATTGAAATAATACATGGGATATTGTAAACCTTCCTAAAGGAAAGGAAGTTTTCATGTGTAAATAGGTTTATAGATTTAAATACAATGCAAATGGCACCTTAGAGAGGTGCAAAGCTAGGTTAGTGGCTAAGGGTTTTACGCAGAAATGTAGTGATGATTATTGGGAACGTTCTCTCCTTTATTAAGTTCACCACTATCAAGCCCTAGTCTTAGTGCTGCCAAAATGAACTGGAATATAGGACAACTTGACATTAATAATGCTTTCCTCCATGGTGATTTGCATGAGGATGTTTTTATGGAGATTCTTGAAGGACATGAGTTAGAGGGTTCACAAGGTTTGCAAATTGAGAAAATCCTTATATGGGGTGAAACAGGCCTCGAGACAATGACATGAAAAACTCAATAATTTTCCTAGAGATCTTGGTTTTAGGCAGTCCATGAATGACTATTCTTTGTTTATTAAAGGTTCTAATGAAAACTCTATTTTCTGGTTGTATATGTTGATGACATTCTAGTGGTCAGGGATGATACTGAGCTGATTACATCTATTAAAATTGATCTTGACCAAAAGTTTAAGATCAAAGATTTGGGAAATCTTAGTCACTTTTTTGGAATGCAATTTCTTCACACTTCTGATGGCATTGTTCTGTTACAGAAACATTATTGTGAAAACTTGATTGCAGAATTTAATTGTTCAGATAAAAGGGTGGTTGTTAATCCTTTAGATACCCCAGTTAAGCTGAAGAAAAGAAGGAAAGCCTCTGTCTAATCCTAGTATTTATAGACGTCTTGTTGGTATATTGAGTTTCCTCTCACATAGTAACCAATTTATATTTTACTATTCAGGTTTTAAGTCAGTTTTTAGATTTTCCAACAGATTTGCATTACCAAGCTGTCTTACATACTCTCAGATATATTAAAGGAACTTCAAACTTTGGTCATTTGTTTACAATAAGAGGGATTTTATTAATTTGTTGTTTATTGTGATGCTGATTGGGCTAGTTGTCCCAATACTAGGCATTTGATCAGTGGTTATTTTATTTGCTTGGGTAACAATCCCCTGTCTTGGAAATCAAAGAAACAAACTCGTGTTGCTTTGTCCTCAGCAAAATCAGAATACATAGTGATGAGACAAGTTACAACAAAGCTTAGTTGGCTCACTAGGCTGCTTAATGAGTTGGGTGTTTCAAGCATAACACCAGTGGTAGTCAAAGTCAGATAGTCAAGCAGCCATTCACATCGCCATGAACCCTGTTCTGCATGAGAGGACCAGACACATAGAGTTAGATGTCCACTTGTAAGACGAAAGCTGCAAGATGGCCTTATTTCAGTTGGGTATGTTTCCTCTAAAGATCAATTAGCCGATCTATTGACCAAAGCACTTCTAGGGAGCGATACCCTTCTTTAATAAAAGAGATGGGTCTAAGAGAATACACTGCATCAGTTCAAAATCACTGCATTTCAGCTTCAAATCATACTACCCTTGTATGATTTGACGGGGGTGTTAGGATATAGTTTGGTGATGTCTAGTTTTAATATTCCTAATGTCCTAGTTAACTTTTTTAAGAGTTGGTATATCCTACTTCTATATGAAGTTCTCGGTTTTGTTTGCTAGTTGTTGTATTTGTTAAGATCTCAAGGCTGATATATAAAGTCTTAAACGTCTCATTTGTAAAGCAGATTGGTAAAACAGTTTTATCTATGTTCTAATGTGAGTTCCCTGTTTATCTCTTTCTCTCGGAGCGTGTTTCAGATCTCATACGAGGTTGTGATTTTCTTGCTAAAGTATTGAGTGGTTTTATCACGCGTCGTCTTTTTCATCCGCTCCTTCACGCCTGCCTCAACGAGTGGCACCTCCCACCTTCCTCTACCACTTTGGGAAGCAGCAGGAAAATCTCCCACCTGCCTCTACGCCTCCCCTATGCTCCAGAGTGGAACATCCCCTGCAAACATCTCAAATCATGCATGCAATGATGCTCTCCCTCGTACCTCTCTCTGTTGCCTGCACTAGATGCGTGAAAACCATTAGGACTACCACACCTCCATCCTCTATCATCTACTTCCTTAACCTCTAACTCTTTATCTTGTTTGGTTTCTCCTTCTCCAAGATTTCACTCGACATTTACAATTTCTCTCCTTCCTGGCACGTGATGCCCCCGTTCTCTCCCTCGAACCACAACTCCTCTACTACCACAATGTCTTTGCAAATGGTAAATGAATCCTTTCTTGGGCTTGAACAATCCATCCTTGCACGTTTTTTTCTCGCTCATAGTCGTTTCCTCCAATTCCATGGTCATCACCCATCGAAATCACTAGAACGGTCTAGAAGGCTCCGATTCTACAAAAATTGGGCCTAATATGTTTTTGGTGGAGTTTGAATCAATCGAAGTCATGAATGTTGTACTCATTTGAGGGCCTTGGTGCAGAAACATTTCCTCATCTCCTCCTCCCAAAAAGTAGTTGAGCCTGAGCTTCCCTTCGACAAACACAGTTTCAAGTGGGTTCCATTTTGAGTAAGACCCTACAAGGTCCCTCGAGTCCATAACAACATTCATTTCACAACAACCGTAGCTTCAAAGCTGAGACAATTCACCGGGATCATGGAAGACCCCAAACCATACTGCCGAAGGTTCATGCGTTTCAAAGTCTTGCTTGACCTAAAGACTCATATCATTCGATCTCTCCATGTCAAATTAGTTGTGAAGGACTTCTCCTTCAGTCTCTCTTTCGATAATATGTCTCTAGTATGCTCCCAGTGGGCCTATTCCCCCATACAGACGACCGATGCCCACATCCGGAAGGCCTGACATGTTTGGCATGTGGAGGAGAGGGCGGAAGTTTTCCATGCTCGAGCCATGCCATGCATCTCTGTGAACCCCTCTCCCTGAGCCAGTTCCTGAAGGTATTGCTTTTGACCTTCAATCCCGATATGTGACAGAATTTGGGCAAGAAATTCCCCCACAGTAATCAAATCCTCGATAATGAGTACGACCCTTCAATGCTAGTTCCATGGGAGGACACAAGAGAACAACGCAGGGGCATGATGAGTTGGACACGAGTTCAAACTTGCAAGGTTTATGGGACTTGGAGCGCAGGCAATAGAGACAGGGCTGAGTTTGTCATCTCCCTCGGACTTGGGTTCCTGGCACCTCTAAAATACTCAAAAAGGCAATCTAGACGACTCCGAGCCCGTAGTCGAGATCGCCGTGAAGCATGATCACTTGGCCAGCTAGATGCATGCATTTGGGTACTACAAGTGCAGCTAGCATATTTTGGATGTCCATGTTGTGCAAAGTACCCCTTAGATGGTCCTTGTTAAATGTTTTTTCCTAGTCTTGTTGGTGTTCTCTTAGCACTTTCTAGGTCGATTATGAAACTAAAAAGTGCATGGTGGTGTTTGTCTTGTTCTATATTTGCTCCCTACAACATCTTAGTCTCACCACCAGATCACCATAATTGCACTATCTCCAACCGGCCAAGGAAGGCTTGTCTCTATGCACTCCTCATAAAAGGATGCACCACTAGTTGGCTGGATAGACAACCATCCTTCGGGACACGGTTAACCTCAGTTGGATGTCCTTTTTGGTTTTCTTGGGAATTTTCAACTCTCAAAGGTGGCTTCATATTCCCCGGTGATGATAATATCCTAGGATTGGGATCCATATCAAGCTTGTTTGGGGTTTTATCTTGGAAAGCTTTCATCCAGTTGTTAAGTACTTCGATCTTACTATGTTGTTTTTAGATTCCAACTTAAGACCTAGGTTTGTAATCCACAATATCTAATTCAATAATATGTCTTATTTTCGAAAAAATCTCATAGTCATAGAATTATTCAATGAAGGATGAATGAATCGGTGATGTTCATTGAGTACTAGCGGCATAAAGCACATATATTTATTATTGGCAAAATCTTGGCTACAACTAACTGCACCTAGATGGCTACATACCACAAAGAGGGAAGCCTGCCTGCGCGGATGGAGGGGAGCGGGAGTGCAGATTCTTTTTTTTTTCTTCTTCTAGCGATTTCTTTTTTTTTCCTTTTCAAGATTTTTATTATATTTTTTACTTTATCATAAAATCTAAAAATTATTGTAACTTTTATATATAGGTCCAAAATGAAAAAAATTATATCATTGTTCATATAAATTCAAGCTCTTCAAAACAAGATCAGTCATGGATATGTTTTGACAACTTTAAAAAAAATATTTTTACATGTATAGTGCACAAAACGTAAAAAAAACTTATACAGATGGTCATACAAACTTGTACAAATGTTCATTAAAACATGTACATCCACACGTAAAAACTTGTACATCATCGCAATAACTCGACAGGTTTTTAGGGTTTGTGGTAGCGGGTTTAGGGTGCCACTGCAAACCCTAAAAATGCCTCCGACATTTTTTAGCTATTCTAGGGTGGGTTTTGGGGTGTTTTGGGGGTAGGGTAATCTATTTGGAATTTGTTTCGTACTTTATATTGTAGCAACTAGCTCGACAGGTTTTTAAGATTTGTGGTAGCGGGTTTAGGGTCGTTAGACCCTAAACCCGCCACTACAAACCCTAAAAATGCCTTCGACGTTTTTTAGCTATCCTAGGGTGGGTTTTGGGGTGTTTTAGGGGGTAGGGTAATCTATTTGGAAACCGTTCTATACTTTAATGTGAGAATGTACATATTTAATGTGAGAATGTACATGTTTTAATGTGATGATGTACATGTTCAAATGTGAGACTGTACATGTTCAATTATGAGAATGTATATGTTTTAATGAACATCTGTACATGTTTGTATGACTGTATGTACAAGTGTTCTTCCTTATATATACATGTTTTAATTTAATGATGTACATATTTAATTATTCGTATAGGTTTATATGACTATCTATATGTTTTTAATGCGAGAATGTACATGTTTTTACGTGAGGATATACATGTATTAGTGAACATTTGTACAAGTTTGTATGACAATATGTACAAGTTTTTTTTTACGTTCTGTGCTCCATACATGTAAAATTTTTTTTTAAATTGTCAAAATACATTCATGAATGGTCTTGTTTTGAAGAACTTGAATTTAGATGAACAATGATATAATTTTTTTTTCATTTTGGACTTATATATTAAAAGTTACAACCATTTAAAGTTTTATGATTAAAAAGAAAAAAAATTAAAAATATTTAAAAAAAATAAAAACCAAAAAACAAAAAAAGACAATGGCCGGAGGCGCTGAAAAAAAAAAAGAAGTCGTGAGCGCTCCCGCGTACCTGATGTAGCCATCTGGCTACAGATGGTTGTAGGCAAGAACGCCTGTTTATTATTATATATTTATTTCTTGTGGGAAATGATGCACTGGATTATTTCGACTTCTCATTTTAGTAGTATGACAGTATGCCAATGGTTGAGTAGTTATAATAAATATTTTTACTTATTCATAGGAAAGAGTAGTGATGCACAGTGATGCTTCGTTGTCTACTTGTACTTTGACAGTATATCGAAGATATATATATATATATATCAAGATATATATATATGGATATATCTTTGATATCCACCTTAGGAGTCCTCTCCACGTAGAGAATAAAAAGAGAGAAAGAGTTTTCCATACCTTCCAACAACACTTATAGTAGACTGATCGCGGTGATGTTCATTGAGTACTAACAAGTGGGGAATTTACATATATTTATCCTTTATTTGTTTATTCATTTATCATATTTATTATAAATTTGTCAGCTTAGTGATTAATTATGTTAAATGTGTAGGTTATTTTTTCATTTGTGGTTTTATGCTAAAACAGGTTAAAAACACTAAAGAAAAGGTCTAGGAACGTGTGCCAAGAGCTCAACGATCAAGACGGGACCGAATGAGAATCAAAACGGTGTTTCTTGTGCATTTTAGAGTTGGTATGGGTCTTTGTTCGGACTTATAGACCCGGACCACCCCCAAGATAACCTTTCGGTCAAGATTTAGTTGTGATTCGGGTATGTGTCCGGTAAACACACCCGGACCACACAAGGACGGAACCTTCTGGCCATTTTAGCGCCTGGTCCGGTTTTGCATTTTGGGAAAAAGACCTGGACCAGACTGATTTCTATCGCGTAGAGTGAGAGTTGTGAGTGGTTTCCTCTAAAGGCGTGCCGCTGCGTTTCATTAACGAGAGAGCAATAGATGGGCATCTTTGGACAATTGAAGACAAATTTGCAACCCTAGCCGCCAGTCATCAGAGGGAGACGGGAGATAGTAGTTCAACAGGGGACCGGAGTACACCGGAGCAAGATCGGATCTCATCATCAATTCCTTGATACATATTTGATGGCATTTTCCTTTCTCTTATCGTTGTTTCTATTCTTGCAATGTATAAGTAGTTAGTCAAATTCTGGTTTATTATGGAACCATAGTTTATGATCTTTTCCCCTATGTGTCAAGGATTAATACTATACAGATTGTAGTTTTATTCCTTGTATTTCTCTTGGGATTTATAATTGCTTGAGTTTATCTGGTTTGATTGCTTACAAGTGAGAACTACGGCTTTCAATATACTATAAGGATACTATAAGTGAAACTTGAGATGGAAATCCCTCGGTATTAGCTGACTACAAACCATATGAGATTTGAAGCTATTAGTCAATTAGTAAGTTCGCAACAATAGTTAGGATTTAGTAATTACTAGTAAGAATTTATTTTACGGGAGACCAGGAATAGATAATTAAGATTTGAGGTTGCAATCTCGGATTATAAACCACATAGGAAAGGATATTGAGAACTAGGGGAAGTAGTAAACCAGGATTACTTGTTTAGATTGTTAAGAAGATCACTTTTTATTGTTTTTATTTAGTTTATTTATTTTCTGCAAACAAACCCCAATTTAATATCTATTTTCACTGAAATTTGGTGGATTAGCTGTTTATGAAAACTGAACTAGGCTAGCTTGGGATTTTGGAAATGATGAGAAAGTTTGGTATGAAAAGGATAAGGCAAGGTACTTTGCTGATCTGAATTAAATTTTCTGAACCAAACAGGCTTCTTCATTCGGTCATTAGTCCTCGGGGTGCCTTAACACCTATCTATCTAAGGTCTTGGGATCTGGGATAATTGGCCCAAAGCTGTTACAGGGATGAAGAGAAAAGTCTGGGGGATGAATTGAATGCGCAAATTAAAGAATAAAATGTTAGAGAAGAAATGGAAAGTTAAACATTTATGTCATTTTGCCTATTCTGATCATGAGTATTGTGGTTGTTGAGAGGTATCACAGAATAGGATGTTACTTCACACCCCTTGTCATCCAACGGTTGGAGGAAGAAACGGTGGAAGATCCCAGTTATTCTGTGTTTAGTTTCTGTAATCTAACTTCTCCATACTTTTAGCTCTACTATTTTTCACTGATTGTGAAAACCTACAACCAATAGCAGAACTATTCTTTTGATTGTCATTTTGCTTGTTTTCCTTCGACAGCTGTTTGTTCCTAAGTTTTGATACTACGGTGCTTAAAAGTAGACATATTCTCTATTGGCTTGAGGACAAGCAAAATCTAAGTGTGAGGAAGTTTGATAAGTGTGAAATACATCTATTTTTAGGGCTTTAATTCTTTCAATTTTGATAACAATTCATGCCATATTTCTCACATATCAAATGCTTTTTCTTAGATTTATGTGTTGATGTGAGCAACATTTCATGTGTCGAATGCAGTGAAAAGTCTAGAAAATGCATAGAATTTCTCATGAAGATTCTAACGCAATAAATGGGGAGTGAAACAGAGCAAAAACGAAAATCTAGCCCCCATCGAAATTATGTCCGACCTTGCGTCTGAACTTGCAAGGCCGGACAAGTGTCGAGAGTTGTCCAAGAGGTGTTTGGACATGTGTCCGGACACATGTCGAGAATTCCAGTGCGGGCGAACATATAGACGTCCGGATGGGTCGGATGCTATTCTGAACGCGGTAAATCTGACGGTTCCAAGCGTGACGCGACCATTGAGCACCGGGTGGAGAGATTCCAGAGACGTCCAGACTTGCTCATCCGGATGCTAGTCTGAAACACGGTAAATCTGACGGTTCCACGCGTGACATTGATCAAAACAAAAGATAATTTTTGGAAAACGATCACGAGATACCCCGGTTTTCTTTCGTAATTCACATAACCCCCGATGGTCTCGTTTTGTAATTTACCTTAACATGCTTAAATGTTGTCCAAAATTGATGAACCCTTACACATGACGATGCTAAAGTGTTATATTATTGGTCCAATATCAAATTTGAAGTTTTGTAAGCTCACATGTGACCTGTTGGACCCAATGAAGTCACATATTCATTGGGTCCCACAGGTCACATGTGCGCTTAAAAGCTTTAAAATTGATATACCAAATATAACCTTTAACATCGTCCATGTAAAGTTTCATCAATTTTGGAACAACATTTAAGCATGTTTAAAGTTAATTACTAAAATCACAGGGGTATATTGTGAATTATGAGAAAACAGGGATATCTTGTGAATTTTTCCCCTAATTTTTTTTATTAAACGATCAGTCGATCGTTGCATGTATAAGTAACGAGTTAGGGTTGCAAATGCCAGACGTTCCCCACAGAGGGCCTCGCGCCTCTCTTTTTTCTCCATTAACACACCAACAACACCCACCACCATATAATTCATTCTCTTCTTTACAGTCTTTCACGAATCGCCAGCACCACTCCACATATCATCTTCACCGCACCACCACCACCATCTTCATCCATCACCTCCATACACATCACACCACACCAAACATCCATAATCCACATTGTTTGCACCGACACGAAGACGGAATCGGAGCGGGGGGTCAGAGTCAAACTTGCTAACTGGAGTTTTCTCTACCTTATCTCTTATTTCGTTTAATGTCGTTCTTTGTTATTTTACTTATTTTATATTTATGTTAATTAGACTAGCTCCTCATATTGGGGTAGCAGACCGGATCTTTATGTTATTTTTGTAATCTCTTTACTAATCATTAATGCAGTAGTTTAATTCCAGTTCTTCATGCGCTCTAATTCTCTTATCAATTATTAAAGCAATCTTTATAGTTTTCTAATCAACACGCGAGATTTGAGATAGATAACAAGACATAGGAAGTTAAACCTGATTAGCAACTAGAAGCGTGATCCCGCCTTAATCAGTCTCCGATAGAAAATGTTCTTTATGCAATTGGTTGTGTCCAGATTAGTGCATTAGTCTACTGCTAGTTCTAGCAATTGGTTAGGATTCTTTAGACTTAGCCGTTGACGAATTATTTATAGTTCCTGAGTTTATTACAGAATTGGGGAAGAGTTTATTAATACATTAGAAAGTGAAGGTTTGCAGAACAATCCGGGGTGCTTTCTTATATTTAGAGTTTTAATCTTTATTTATTTACTCGGTTTATTTTAATTGTTTTATATTTTATTATTTTCTATTGAGTCAGTAATTTTGTTAAATTAAGAAACCCCCTAAAATAGTGACATTTTCCTGTTTTCTTAGTTTAGTTTCTCAGTTAGTTAATAAATTGTCAATTAATTGAACCAGGTCCCTAAGAACGACACCCCCCATAATTCACTATTCTGAAAAACGATAGGTACACTGCCTAGATAGAGATAGTCACACATTTCTGCCACCACTACCCACAAGAACACTCGACCCGAGAACGAGCTCGACCGGAACATGAAGGCAAAGAAATGCCAGGATAACACCGTTCAAAGAACCGGCTAGGTTTCCCACGTCGTGGAATAGAACCCCACACACACCCAGGCACTAGGAAGTCCACATAGGACACCTCACAGCACGAAGAGACAACCTTTCACCCATCGCCTTCGACAGAGCCATCCTGTCAGTCCCATCAGACAAGTTGCCACTGCCGTCTTAGGCACTCATGACTACTGGCTCGCACGCCTTTCTGATACAACATTAATGGTGGTTGTCTGAGCATAGAAAAGAAGTATCATCTCTAGAAATCTAAGGCAAGTAACGTAATTACCCGAACTAGCTAGCAAGACAAGGAAGCCGAGAAAGGCACAACAGAATGCCCTTTCGTACTCTCTTTTATAAATAACCATCAATTACATATATTAGGAAGGCAGGCAAGCGTGAGATAACACAACACGATAAGCCAAGATAGATTAGATCAGGCAAGACGAGAGTGTAAGGGAGAACATCTCCCAGCGGTTGAATACCTCTTGTTTGCTCATACTAATGGCATCCACAATGGTCTGGATTCCACCCATAATGTTAAAAGAGAAAAAAGAAAATGATGAGGTGGAGGAGAGAGGATGTGAGAGGGGTTCTTAACTAAGACACCCTCTTTTTAGAAAACCTAAGTAAGTAAGAGAGAGATTGTGAGAGGAGATAATAAAATAATATTGTTGGTGGGTGAAATCCACTTTTCACCATTTGTGCATGCCCTAATAAGGTCATTAATGACTGAACCACGTAAATCCGTTGTCTCCTTTGTAAAGCACTTTCTTATCTCGTCAGTCATCATCACTCCCCTCACTCTTTATTATAAGCAAACACCCCTCATCATCAAATCCGTAGGTTAAACTCTAATCTGTAATTACCAGATTTGTACCTCTAACAATATTAACTAAAAAATTAACAGCATATTTTATCATGTAACTGCATGAACTAAAAACCTTACTATGCTCTTGAATCAATAATTGAATTTTTGAAAAAGTAGCACATTAAAGGATTTAAACATGTCTAGGTTTATAACCCTCAGTGAAGCTGGTGGAAACAATAATAATTTGGAAAACTCCCTATTCGCATGATTTATTTATTAACTATAAATTCCATTTGCTAGATTCTTCTACGATTCTCGATAACTTCTGAATAATGTCAGTTCCTTTTATTTTATGCCTAGATCTCTTTTGTAACTTCTTGGGTTTTTTTCCAATTGGTTATTTTGTAAGTGATTGTTTGCTTATATGATTGACTGTGTTTTGCCCATGTTACGGGGTGCGCAATTTGGGAAAGCTGACCGAACACCATTATAGTGGTGGAGAGAGAAGTCAGGGGATGTGATGATCCCGGTGAGCTCAATTGTTAATATTTAGATGAATATAATGTTGAAATCAAAAGTTCTTTAGAGATGAAATGCAATGATAAATTCAGGAAGATCGTTCAGGTCATGAAGTATGTGGCAATAAAAGGTATTATGAAATATAACATTACTTCTTGCCCCTTGTCGTCCATTGGAATTTGGAAATTTAAATGGAGTGTAAGACCTTGAGTGGGGAAGTCTAAGGGGGCCACGAAAGAGAATCGGATGATTCTGTTTCCTGCTGTTTGTTTAGCCATTTTTTTCCTACTTTCAGGAAAAGGAAAGGGAACGAGATTACCCCAAAACCCTTTAACTTGATTCCTCACCCCTACTAGGGAATGAGATTCACTTTCCCGAGTACACTTTGACCGGTGATATATGACCATTGACCGATGACCATTGACCGGTGACTAATGAATGTTGACCAGCATTTATGGTCGTTGATCATTGACCCTTTTTTTTTTTCATTTTCCCTAGCTCAAATAAACAACCAAGAAAATCACAGGAATTCTTTTCATTCCCTTTTCTGATTCCATTCTGTTTCCCTCGCTCGAAACGACTCCTGAGTTTGAATGAATTATGTGTCTTAGCACTTGAAAAGTTATTCTCACTTCACTGTTTGTGAAAAAATACAGTGTGGATCATTGCTTCTTGTGATTGTTGTTCATGACTAGATTTCCTTGTGCAATTTTCTAAACCAATGGTTCCTTGTTTTGAGATGGGGTGTGTTTGTGCTACAGTGTTAGCTTGAGGGCAAGCAAAGGTTAAGTGTGGCGGAAATTTTCCTGATCATCTTGTAATTCACGCTTAATTATCATCAATCTAGTCTTAATTTCTATTCTAATAGGTTTGATTACGCTTTATTGCATATTTTGTCTCCTATGATTAGTTTCGTGATTTTTCAGGTAAAAAAAGCTCAAAAAGCTTGGATACTTAAATGGAGTCCCAAGAAGTTGAATCGAGCATTAGAGGTCAAACTGGGAGTCAAAGGATATTTTAAGCAAGGATTAGTCAATATCTATGTTGGTCCAGGTATGTTTTCCAAAACATATTCCTGGACCATGTTGCAAGATCACGGTGGAATTTCACACGTCCATGTATATGTTCGAGTTTGCTTTTCTGGACCAAATGCTACTATCGACTGATGATTGGTTCGAGATTGTCTACTTCAGTGTTCCGAGACCAATCGTTGGGAGAACTTACTGTCATTTGGCGATCGGTTCAGAATTTTATTCCAGGAATATTCCCGGACCCAAGCTTTTAAGCAAACCAAGTGTGCCACGTCGTCTTGTCCATTACTTATTCCAAGACAAAGACATGACCAGACACGGAAAACAGAGGGGTGTACCCTATTTGGATAAAAAAGTTTGTTTCTTTTAGTTCATTGTCATGGGACGACGATTAGAAATTAGATACACACCACACAATAAATATTTTTGGAGACCACTACGATCAAGGTTTGGTTTTAAAGATTCTAGTGGCAGGGAGGAGCCTGATTGAGGACTGAAAAATTAAAGCTTTCTGACCAAATTCCCAATTATTTGTTTTATTTGTTTCTCTTTCAAATACTCTTTTCTAAAAGACTTCACAACACTATTCATTATGTTTATCTCTAATTCTGTTTGCTATGTATCCAAGAATCCGACTTTTGATTTATCAGATTTAATGGTGATATAATTGTTTTCATTTATTAAAGTCTGTGATTTGACCAATTATTAAAACTTTATTACTTTGTTTTTTCTTACGAGTGAGAACTACGACAATAATAGACTACAAAAACAATGTCGTCTAATCTAGACACGAGATTCATTAATAGACAAACCGACTTTTAAAAATTCTCAACGAGGATTAAAGTTTTGATAACTGTTAATTAGAATCCACATTCGGTATCGGGAGATGAACATGGATTAAATCAATCTGTTATATTTCTTTTACTTGAATTGTTTATTTCACTTTTGATTCTTGTTTATTTTCATAGTTTATTATTCACCAACAAAACCTTCAATTTTGCTGTTATTATTATTGTTTCCACACATAATTATTGAATAATCGATATTTTTTTTTCTTTGTAATAGTATATTATTTTCGTAATGATTAGTACTTTTATGTTTTTAGTCATAACTCAACATTTTAGGAAGGACTAATTATGTTTTTTGATTTTCAAAAAGAAGCATTTAATGCTTAAGGAAATTTACTTCCTCAATAAAAAAACATGCTCTACTTCGATGTAGGAGCTCTTTTATTTCTCTGTTTTTTTCTCCCCGATGGGTTGATAATCCTCAACAAAACAAAGCATATGAAAATAATACTTTGACATATATTACAACGTTATGATCATAGATAGCAGGTCAATGGTCTGGAAGTTCAGAAGTAAGATGGATAGAAAAATCAGTCCCAAAACCAATACTTTCCCTTAAAACCTAATCAACCTACGTACATACGCATCCTCAACAAAAGCACATAGTTACAAAAGAAAAAAGTCATCGAGCTCTTGCATAAGCTGCTGCTGAATACCGGTACCCGAACAAATGACAAAATGGGGGAGAAAGGCTTCAAGATAATATACGGAGCAGGAGCATCAAAAAGAAGGGTGCAATAGCCAATCCGCAGCTAACTGGAGTAGAGAGAACGCAGCAATTTGAAACACCACCCAGAGATGTACCGCAAAATACCAAAACGAAGCAAAGTAAAGGTGACGAGACAGAACAGAACTAAATCAGAATTGGATCTTAGCAATGGGAGATAGTCGGTAAAAACCAGCAACATCCTCAGCGATAGTATGCTTCTTCACACTTGTACCAATATCACCAAAAACATTGATAGACATTAACTCAAGCAGGGGAGACCGGCAGAGTAACAGTTCAATTAGGTCCATCTCAGTTCTCAAGCCCCTTATTCCTATGATTCTAACCCTACTGAGCTTACCAAATTCATGATTTTCGTAACACTTGATAACTGAGAGACATTCAGGGTTATCATAAGCTTTAAGAGGTGATCAGCATCTGCATGTACATAAAACTTCTGCGATAAGATGAGTCTGATAGTGGCATTACAGCAATAAATAAGCATAACTTATAACATATCAAGAATCATATACCTCGATGTCAAGTTCCTTCAAGTTTTGAGAGCTAGTAAAGAGGCGCAAGATACAGTTAAGGACGTCAATATCATGCAAGCCCAAATCACGTAAGGACAATTTATTCATCTGACCCAGCCTTGGAAGATCAGTGCACTTAGCTAAAATCTTCACCAAAAGAACAAATTATGAAATTCTGCAATGAAAAACTATAAATAAAAAAACTAATGAATTAACATTTGTTTACCTTATGCGCAAATCTCCCCAACGTAAGATGCTAAGGTTAGTCATGCTGTGAAAGTCCAAGTCTACTGATGATATGTTAGACCCAGTATACAACAATCCGAATGTTTCCATAGTCTGCGGACTGCGCAGAGAGATGGATTGAACTCCCCTCCAAGGGACAAATGACGAAGCCTTGGAGAGACAAAATTAAGAGCTCGATCATGGTAATTAAATCCATGAACCACAACTACTTCTAGAGCAGGACAACTTGAAATTAAACTGAAGAATGTATCACCACGACCTGTATGACATAACTGAGCAAACCATGTGAGATTTGAAAAACCACGAAATGCAGGTGGAAGGCGAAGCTCACACCTCTGAAGTGTCAGACTTTTAAGACCAACAACTGTGAAGAGAGGTAAAACAAAGCATTCGTTGTGATTTCCGTTGATCAAAGAAAAAACTTTCGGTGCCATTCCTCAAAACATATTGAACAGGGAGATGATATCCTGACTTCAACCCGTCACGCGGTATAAACAAGGAGAACACACGAAGATGGCCTATGTGCTGCACCAGAAGACTATTTATGACATTCAGATAGTCCCCATCACGGAGTAACTTAGAGTTGGACGTCCCTTTCTTTAGAATCGTCTTGGACGTCCCTTTCTTTAGAATTGGCTTGGAGGTAGAAAGGAAATCGTAGAAATTTCTATCTCGCTAACGACGAAATTCTAGCCCATCTATGTCTCCAACCGGTTGACAAGATGCTGGTCCTTACTTGATAACCAGCGGTAACTTTCAAGTATAGATTCAATCACGACATCCGGAAGGCTACTGATTATATCCATGAGTTCGAGATAAGATGATGGTGCTCAGAGTTTGGTTATATGTCCAATTGGAATCAGAAACAGAAAATACAAAAGACTAGCACAAAACCCTAAATTACAGGGTAAAAAGCGAGGAGGTCGAGCGACACAGCTTGTGCAGATGGAGCGTCGGCTAAAGGAAGAGGAAAATATGTGTTGCGATAGAAAGTGAGGAGAAGTACGTGCGGCGTTAGAGTTTGATTTAGACCATCATTATCAAGGGTTCTATGGGTTCTTAAGTAAAAAAATAAATAAAAAATATGAGATGGAGGAGAGAGGGTTAAGAACTCTAATTTTGGTTCTTGGGGAAGAACGAACCCAAAAATGGGACCCACCATGTTTTGCTTTATATTGTAATATGTATATATAATAGTTAAATCTAAATTTATCTTATTTAAAACTTAATATTTGAAAAAGTTTAATGATAAATAAACCAAATACTACACTCAAAATTATCAAAATCTCATTCTCTACAAAATGAAGATCCATATTGACTATGTTTTTCATATTTTTTTATATAATTATTTTAGGTAAATTAATAATTATTATTATATTTTAGTGATATAAAAATATAATATAAAATATACTTGAAAAATATAATATGTACCAATATTTCAAAATTCATTAAAATATTTTAATCCTAAAATCAAGTGAATAATTATATTAATAATATATATAATATATTTAAGTTTTGTTTAAAAATAATAAACTTTAATATATTTTAGTTAAGATTATTTGTGTATTATTAAAAATAGTAGTAATAATAATAAATATTAATGTTTGTATTCTTATAATAATTTGTAAGTAAAAAATAAAATGATATGAGAAATGGAGGGAGTTTAAAACCAAATGATGGGTTCTTTGATGTTGGTAAAAATTAGATATGATTTTTTAAATGATGTTGCGGTGAGAGAAAAAGGAAAGAGTGTGTTAAGAACCCAAATTTGGGTTCTTTGATAATCATGCTCTTATAGGCTTGTGTAAACGAGGAAGCGCTGCGAAAAAACTGTTAGTTTTGACGTTTCCCTTCACGTTTTACAAATGGAGTTTGTAAGGAGTTCGGGAGGAAGATGAGAAGACATTGGGAGACTTTATCGTATCGTATCTTTGGCACCGGAGGATATAGATAAAGAACTCGTTCGCTCAGTCGAGTTTTTCACTTCGCTCAGTCAGAAATTTAAAAAACTTTATCATTTTGCCCTTACTCTTAAATTCTCCTATATATACACCTTTACCCTCTATTATCTCTCCACAAAATTTCAAAATCTCAAAACTCTCTATCTCTCTAGAATTCTCTCTAACTTCTCTCTAGAAGCGGTAACCGGAGCGGGAGCGGGAGCAGGAGGAAAGCCGGTGCTGAAGTCATCATTTCTGCTAGTTTGATCTGCAAAATAAGTCTTTTTTGTCATAATTTACAGTTTTTTAGCGTAGAATAGTAGTAAAAGTAGCAATTTAACAAGAAAAACAAGACGAAATCGGAATCGGGGGAGGGAAGAGGCGCGCGCTGGCGCCGGGACGACGGAGGGGCGCGGGGCGCGCGGACGCAGACAGTGCGCGGGCGTCGGGGACCAAGACGGCGCGCAGGCGCGCGGGAGAAAGAGAGGACGCGGGCGCCGGGGAGGAAGAGAGGGCGCGGGCGCCGGGGAGGAAGAGGGCGCGCGGGCGCCAGCTGCCGGGAAACGCTCGGGGCTCGTTTTTTGCTGTTTTGTTATATAATTGGTCGTTTTTTACATTGTATACCTCTATTATGCGTGTTTTAATTAGTTCCAGGATTTGTATAAATTTATTTTTGACGTTGAACTACTGAGATGCATGTATGACCGGTAATTGACTACCTCGACCGGTCTTGACAACTGTAAAAATAGTATGACTAAATTCTACGGTAAACAACAGATGGCGGGAGGAAAGGGCAAGGGTTTGCTAGGTAGGTTCGGTCTGGGTAAGGGTAAGTCGATTTCTGACCGAGGCGGAGCTCATCACACCCTCGTGTGACCGGACCTGATGCAGCTGCTACAGAGAGGAGGCGTACGTAGTACGCTACAGCTTCTCGAGGACGTAGGGAGCTTGAGTTTCTACGAGCCCGTGAGGAGAGGTTGCGGGCGGAGTTGAGCTGGATCAGGGGGAGGAGGAGGAGGAGTATGCGGAGGAGGAGGAGGCAGAGGGAGGAGCAGGAGGTGGACCAGCTACTGGGTGTGGATCTGGACTCATTGATCGGCGATGGGACGCTGGTCGTGAGGTCTGATAGTCCTTCTTGGCCTACTCCACAGAGGAGCACCGGAGACGCACGTCATGGCAAGGCTGACGCTGATGACGAGGATTGGATGAGCCTCCGGGTGCTGAGCATGAGGGCACACGGGTGCGCCGTCGTCGCCGTCCCCAGTACATGGTCCGGCAGAGGGGCTGGCGCGATCCGCTGCTGATGCTTGGCTGCTTGGGCAGACTCCAGTGCCCGGAGGCCCTCAGGATACGAGTTTGATCCCGAGTTTCGGTGGTCACGTCGCGCTAGACGTGTGGCGAGGAGTGGTATGTTTTCTCGTCTGGTAATAGATTCCATAAAATTTTAATTGTTTAGGAAATGGTTAACATAGTGTGAACTCAATATAAATATTCAACAGAGAAGGGATGTCTTAGTCTTCAAGCCTAAGACGAAGTATTTGGAGGCGTGACTCTGAGTACATTGAGGCACCCAGATCTCTAGCAGCGATCGAGGATAGCGGACTTGCGCATCTTGTCGACATAGCGCATGGTTTGTTTTGACCTCGCGCTCCTCTCAGCGTTCGTGGAAGAGATGGCAGCCTGACACGAACTCCTTTCACATGCCATTCAGAGAGATGACTATTACTCTCCACGCGTCTACCACATTTTGGGTATCCCCATCCCCGGCATGGCGATTTCGTACCAGCCCGAGGATGGCGCCCGCCTCGGTTTAGCGGCCCCACCGTTACAGGTTCTCATCCCCCACTTCCGACGGCTGTTTGGTGCGGCGGACCAGCAGGAGCTGATAAACTGTAGGTTCCTGGAGAAGAGTCAGGTACGTTACCGAGCTCTTCATGATACTTGTGGCGGTCCCATACTCTACCCCCCTTCAGGACGACGGCCTTCCCTCTGGTGGCTGGTGTCCCCACTCATTGATCATCGCAAGGGCGGGGATCGTGTTATGCCCACGTCCTACTGGCCCATCCGTGACCCTAGTAGGGTCCACTTGTATGCGTGGGGGACCGGACACTGGCATACCTGTACCGACAGCTCGGCATCGCTTCCCGGGCGGATACACGTCAGCTGGCTGGTTGCCTGACGTTGTTTCAGGTGAGAACTTGGTTACGAGCTCACGACTTAAGTATTGTAAAGTTACACCTTGACTATCTTGGCTAATGTTTTCGGATGATCACCGCAGTGCTGGATCTACGAGTACTTCCCCATGTTCAGACCGCAGCCCCTTTCAGACTGGGATGGTTGCTCCCCCGACGGCGGCGAGGTGGCCTCGTTCACGCGAAATTTGATGGATGATGAGAGGCTACGTTTCGTGAGGGGACGGCTGGACACGATGTCCTCTACTGGGTACGAGTTGCTTAGCGATTGTAGTAATAAAAGTTGATGTTTAATGTATCGTCAAACATGTTTCCCATTTTAATTGTGTTAATTGTTTCCCATTAATGAACATAGGTTACTTGGCTGCCATTTGAGGAAGGGTGCCCTCGTATCACAGGCGCGCTCCCGGTACTATGGCACCATACAGTTCTTGGATATTGTTGAGCCTATATGCTCGGAGCGGTGTCTGCGCCAGTTTGGATACTTGCAGACTATCCCCCCTCAGCCTATCAGACCCGACAGCCATTATCGTCCCAGACATGGGAAGACGTACCTTGCTACGTACGACTACGGGACAACCGTGTGGGACAACACGACAGGGCCCAGCAGGTGGAGGTTTCCTCTGACGCGTGCGTCGATGGCATGGGTCGTGGCCCCGGATTACTCGGTGGTTCCTCAGCGGTTCTCATGTCAGGTGCGTCCACTAGGAGCGGACTGGGCCCAGTACACGACGAGAGGATCAGCTCCAGGTAAATAATTTGTCTTGTTAATTTTTTTTTGTTGTTTGAATTGTTTTTAAATACTAACTTCACATTATAACCTTACTGCAGTATTAGGATGAGACAGTGCCGCTTATATTGAGTCTCGCACCGGAGAACAACCCGGGCTGGCCCACGGGTTTCCCACCTGGGCGGCTGATACGCTGGAGATGGCCTTTGAGTACTGCCGGCTTAATGTCCCGACCACCCCTGATATCGCCCACAATTCACAGTAAACCCTACCAGCCTCGTGCTGGCATGGAGTGGTACATCGCGGGGCGTCGCACCAGAGGCCTTAGGAGGCCTAGAGGGGAGGGTATGCACCGTAGGCACATGGAGCAGGTGCGTCGTTATGAGGGTGATGGTGGGCACGGTGATGATGGGAGGGGAGGGGGGTGGTGAGGGGATGGGAGGGGAGGGCGGGGTGATGGCAGGGGAGGACATGCTGGTGGTGGGGCTGGGGCTGGGGGGGTGAGTATGGTGGGGTGGGTATGGTAGGGGTGGGTATAGTGGTGGTGGGTTTGGATATTAGTAGACTTATTAGTTTATGTTGTTTTTAAACATTCTGTATTGATGCTTAAACTTGTGTGGTTGTTGTAATTTTAATTTATGTTTATTTGGTTTTTAAATAATTCATTCTTGTTTATGTCATTAGGATGTCAAATCCCTTTGCAATTCACGTGAACCATTACACCGCACTCAATGAATACGGGGCACGGTTCCAACGTGCTCCGGGATGGGCAGTGATCAATACAGAAATTAGTAGAACTCCGAGAAGTGTCAACAACCTAACAGCTTCATTAAATCAAATTGTCAGATCACATTTTGATAATCAGCAACTCAACGTCTTCTCCATTGTCTACCTTAGGATGGACCAAGATCTGTACAACGACTCTATCGTCCATATACTGACCGATGCGGACGTACGCATGATGTTGCAGAAACTACTTAGACCTTGGACAAATAATGGAAAGAGTTAGGATTCTTGTGAAGTATGAAGATGATTCAGATTCAAGACCCAGATGTAATACGAAGCAGGGCTGAGGCGTACCGTAGGGAACAAAATTCACGCTACAGGGCTAGTACGAGGAGACGGACCGCCTCCCGCTGATCAGTGCAACCACATTTGGCTTTCATGTACTGGTAGTCATCAGAATTGTTATTTGTTTTAAGACTTAAAATGATGTGTGTGTGGAATAAGTTGTAACATTATGAGAAATGACGTGTGAACAAAGTTGATTGGAAAATGAAACTCTAAAATAGATCGCTTTTGAAGTCTTGATAATGTGTTTCAAATATGTGTACAATTACATTTAATTAGAAAAAAAAACATTTTTTTGAGCAATCTCCGACGACAAAGCAATCTTGCTTTTGAAGTGCTGAAAATGGGATAAAAGCATCCACTCAACATGAAGTCATTATACGTATGGTATTCAGCCTACGATTATTGATGGCCAAAATGCATTCATTATCAGTAACCTTCCTGATGTTGTGAACGAAGGTATACTTGAAAAAGTTACCCTTGGTAGACCAAGTAAGGATCAACATCTCGTCCAGTGGTTAGAAAACACAGAGGGCCAAAATTCAATCGTTAGTGACGGATAGAATCAGTAACCTTCCTGATGTTGTGAACGAAGGTATACTTGAAAAGTTAGCCTTGGTAGACCAAGTAAGGATCAGCATCTTGTCCGGTGGTCTAAATTCTGTGTTGGCCGTTGAGTCGATAACCTTCCTGATGTTGTGAACAGATGGATATATTCTACAACTCTTTTTTGGGAAAAAATAAGGTGTCAAATGTGCTTCTTAAGATCAATGCCATCCTGGGTGGTCTAAATTCTTTGTTGCGGATAGAATCAGTAACCTTCCTGATGTTGGTGAACGGAAGGTATACTTGAAAAGTTACCCTTGGTATGACCAAGTAAGGATCAACATCTCGCCAGTGGTTAGAACACAGATGGCCAAAATTCGATCGTTAGTGACGGATAGGAACAGTAACCTTCCTGTGTTGTGAACGAAGGTATACTTGTAAAGTTACCCTTGGTAGACCAAGTAAGGATCAACATCTCGTCCGGTGGTAGAAACAACAGATGGGCCAAAATTCGATCGTTAGTGACGGATAGAATCAGTAACCTTCCTGATCTTGTGAACGAAGGTATACTTGGAAAAGTTACCCTTGGTAGACCAAGTAAGGATCAGCATCTTGTCCGTGTGGTCTAAATTCTTTGTTGGTCGTTGAGTCGCTAACCTTCCTGATGTTGTGAACGGATGAAATATATTCTACAACTCTTTTTTGGGAAAATAAGGTGTCAAATGTGCTTCTTAAGATCAATGCCATCCTGGGTGGTCTAAATTCTTTGTTGCGGATAGAATCAGTAACTTTCCTGATGTTGTGAACAAAGGTATACTTGAAAAGTTACCCTTGGTAGACCAAGTAAGGATCAACATCTCGTCCAGTGGTTAGAAACACAGATGGGCCAAAATTCGATCGTTAGTGACGGATAGAATCAGTAACCTTCCTGATGTTGTGAACGAAGGTATACTTGAAAGTTACCCTTGGTAGACCTAAGTAAGGATCAGCATCTTGTCGGGTGGTCTAAATTCTTTGTTGGCCGTTGAGTCGCTAACCTTCCTGATGTTGTGAACGGATGAAATATATTCTACAACTCTTTTTTGGGAAAATAAGGTGTCAAATGTGCTTCTTAAGATCAATGCCATCCTGGGTGGTCTAAATTCTTTGTTGCGGATAGAATCAGTAACCTTCCTGATGTTGTGAACGAAGGTATACTTGAAAGTTACCCTTGGTAGACCAAGTAAGGATCAACATCTCGTCCAGTGGTTAGAAACACAGATGCGCCAAAATTCGATCGTTAGTGACGGATAGAATCAGTAACCTTCCAATGTTGTGAACGAAGGTATACTTGTAAAGTTACCCTTGGTAGACCAAGTAAGGATCAACATCTCGTCAGTGGTTAGAAACACAGATGGGCCAAAATTCGATCGTTAATGACGGATAGAATCAGTAACCTTCTTGATGTTGTGAACGAAGGTATACTTGTAAAGTTACCCTTGGTAGACCAAGTAAGGATCAACATCTCGTCCAGTGGTTAGAAACACAGATGGGCCAAAATTCGATCGTTAGTGACGGATAGAATCAGTAACCTTCCCGATGTTGTGAACGAAGGTATACTTGAAAAGTTACCCTTGGTAGACCAAGTAAGGATCAGCATCTTGTTCGGTGGTCTAAATTCTTTGTTGGCCGTTGAGTCGCTAACCTTCCTGATGTTGTGAACGGATGAAATATATTCTACAACTCTTTTTTGGGAAAATAAGGTGTCAAATGTGCTTCTTAAGATCAATGCCATCCTGGGTGGTCTAAATTCTTTGTTGGTCGTTGAGTCGCTAACAGCAGTAGTATTAGAACGCATTGTATCTACGAGAGTTTGCTTTTATTAGATAAAGTATAATCCGCTGTACCAACATGAGACACTACAATATTCAACAAATTAAGTGTCCTTTTTCAATACTTTCATCTTGCAAACATTACAACAACCTTCTTGAATATATTAATGGCATACAAGAATTCAACAAAATTTTACAAACTCTAATCTTCTATAATCAACTGTCCCGATCCATCAGTTGGGGGAAACAATCTGTACCACTCTGCATTGCGTGGTAAGAACGGCTCAATATAAGCTGTAACTGAGGTTCATGCCAACGTTGCCACATCGGATTCAAGACTGGGACTGGACAATTTTCGACTGTTTGGAGTCTAATGAAATGAGACTGCTCAGCGACACATGCAATGTGACCTCTGCCACTGGACGACCTAACCCCTGATCATCACGTAGCGACAGTGCGACCAACCCACTAGCCCTACCATCGTATTGTTTTGAAAAACTGATAAGCGCAATGTGGTATACAGTGCACAAGATGACACCAAGATCTAGAATTTCAATCCAGTGTGGCGTCGGTGCGAAACCGTCTCCAAACCAATTCAGTCGAAAGTACTGTCTGTCGTACCAAACTCGCTCAACTTTATTTAACCACCAATCTCTTCTTCCCTCCAGCTCTTCCAAGCATGCACGTCTAACCTGTTTCCATTGGCGTTCATCGTTGTACACGGCATCAGCAATAGCTCGAAACCCACAGTTTCCATCACCCCTATCTCCCTGTAACCTATAATATAATTAGCTAATTGCGGATCGAGGTCACTCCAATACTGTGAGAATTTCCAGGGGCTCCAGTATGTCGGATATTGTGCAGGTTGTTGAGGTGGATTGTGTTGCATTGTCAGTCCTTCTCCAGTTTGACTCATTCCCTCAGATGGGAAACGCTGTGATTGATTGTGTTGCATTGACGGCCCACGATCACTTGTACTTTGGGGGCTGTCGGGCGTCGCTGAGACTGCGAACGTCGTAGGCCCGGGCCACGGTTTCTAAGACTTAAATGCTCGTGCTCGGACTTGTCCCTAGTGTTTGGCCTCTTCTTTTTTTTTTTTTGTGGGCCTACCCTTAGGCACCTTCACCTCTGGTGGCTGTAAACCAGTGTGATCATCCTCGGGCTCCCATATTGGCTTCCACGCGTTAAACGCTTGTTCGATCGTCGTAGGATCATACGCTGAGACAGATCATCATACCATAAACCTACACATGAGAGTTGTTCCTCTGTGCTATATGACTCATCGTATGTTTGGCGTTGTGCTTCAAATTCTTGTTGTGTGTCATATCTGAGTGTTCGCCAGAAGATATGCACTTCTTCAACTGGTATATTCAGACCGGCTTGAATGTACTGAAACATACGAAACGCGCACGGTAATCCCATGGTCGAAGTAAACGCACAAACATCTACGTACGATGTTGTGTGATCAATATCGCACCTCCCGCTTCTCAGCTGATCCTGGAGTATTTCCAAACATTTGAGGCTCACTTGATTGACCAGAAAAAAAATGGGACTTGCTGGTCTTCCGAAACCCTTCTATCATGGAGAACTCGAAGTCTTGTTTAATGTGGAAATGTTGCCCTTCAACGAATCTATGTATGCTGTCGAAGCATGTGTCTAGAGATCCGGTGGATGTATGAAGCCAACACTTTAGAGCTGAGTGGGCGCTCTCCACCCTATACATTGGAAGTCAATTAGTAGCAGATAAATGGGAAACATACCAATACAAACAACAGAACATGTTGACAATTGAAGTTAAGCTAACCTGTTGGTAGATGTGTTGCTGAAATGCATGAATCTCTTAACCCATACCTCACAAAATTTCTCACGCTGACATAGCCATGTGTTGTTCAAGTACACAACGAAGGATTGTTGGCGCCATAGGAGTGTACTAATTTCCTGTACTGTTCATCGTACTTCGCAATAGTTTGAGGCGTAAACTAGTCGCTTCCACCGATGCACTATTAAATCGACTCTCTCACGGTCAATATGCATTATCTTGAGTGCATTGGCAGCCACGTTCTTGCATATGCCAACGACATAGAAGATGTGGTACAAAAGGATATACCACTAAAAGTGCTTTCACTAGCGCCTTTTCATTGTCGGTGACAAACACATTTGGAGGATAGATCAACACCTTCGTCAGCTGATTAAGCATCCATGTGTATGCAGACTCATCCTCTCTGACCGCAAAACAGAACGCTATACAGAAGTTCTTGCCGCACGACGTGACTCCGATGAACTCCACTAGAGGCACCTTGTACATGTTCGTCTTGTAAGTGCTATCAATGAGCACTACATAAGGAAACATCTTAACGAGCGTCAGCGAAAAAGGGTGCGCAAACAAGACACGACCCAGCCTGATGGATTCCCTGCAAAATGGACATTTAATTAGAACTAACATTTAAAGTGATAACATACAAATAAACCAATACTAAACAGATGTGCCGACACTTGCATTGCATCTTTCTCGACCACCAACTATAATTTCATCTAGCGAGTGCATGAAGGACGCTACATCTGTACGTCCGCCACGATCTTCTTTTCTGAATTTCGAAACTAGGTTATGAATCGATGTCTTGTCTGCAGTACTTTCAGGGTTCTTGTCATGTAAATGGGCCCACATCTGCCTAGGCGCAACACCACTCCTGTACAAACTTTTCATGTTGCCCCTTTCGTCGACGCTAAAGCGAGGCCGGACGAAGTGAGATTACGGGTTACTCGCTAACGCGTGGTTGCGTCGGACCATTACCAAGACAGACCAGCCCTCTGAACCCCACCCCTGATGCTTATGCGGAAAGGACAGTTGCATTTCTTCGTGGCACGCCGTGGCCTTTGAACTCAACGATGACGATTCTCCTGTGCTAACCCGTGGCCTATGCTTGCCGTACCTCTCACACGTTAGTATTACTTCTTCACCGTCGTCTCGCTTAGTCTGTCTGATTAGATAAATATTATTAGCCTCTCTGGTGCGAAACGCATAACCAACCGCCTCCTCTGCATCGCCAAAGATTAGGCTACTATTAAATACATGACTTGTGTCTACGTTCGCATCCTCGAATTCATCATCGTTATCACCCTAAGCATAAAAACGTCGTTATTCATCAAGTGCTACTCGTAAAACAACTATATACTTTAGAATAAATCACACATAAGCCATCAAAATAATCAGCAAAGTATATCATCGTAAAGTACATGAAGACAAACGTAACGGCGCAAACGACGAAAAACAGAGAAAAACGGAACAACGACGAAGAAGTACGATTTGAAAAACGGGCACCGGCGTAGGCGCCGACCTAAAGACGCCGGCGTCCGCATCAAGGGAGGCGCGCAGGCGCGCGTTGAGCCGGGTGGCGCGGGGCGAGGGAGCCAGGGTGGGCGCGGGCGCGGCTGAGCCTGGGTGCGCGCAGGCGCGCGCGACAAAGAGGGCGCAGGCGTGCCATATCCGGGTGGGCACGGCGTTTTTTCCTTGCTTTTTTCGTTCAGTTTTGTATATATTCTAGCTACTTTTATACATAAATTGCTAAAATAACAACAGAAAGTACCTCAGAATGAGCTCCTCGTGAGTACTTTTCGCTCCTAACATCATCTGCATACTCGTCTTGTATTTCTGGAACACCACCTTCAGCATTTCCTCCATCTTTTTTACTCTTACCGAACAGTTTTTTCTTCAAACTTCCGAAAGAAACCATTTCCTCTCTTTATCTCTCTAACTTTAGGATTTCTGAATTTGAATATGATTTCATATCATATTCAATTCCTTTATATAATGAAATTTGGGGTCACCTTAATTGTAATATACATACTTGTGGGTAAATATAGAATATTTAAAAATTATTGTAGTAGGGGCAAAATAGTCTTTTTCCGACTGAGCGAAATGAAAACCCGACTGAGCGTAGTGACCCTCTATAGATATTATTACGGAGAGGTAATTGTCCAAAATTTTAACCATTAGATCTGAAATATAATAATAAAGGGTTCAGATCATTTATTATAAAATTTGTGGATTGATTTGTAGTTTCTTGGTAGTCATTTAAGAAATTATGGAAGAAAAAGAGAATATAAATCCAAACAAATATATAGATTAAATTAACTAAAAATAAATTAATAATTAATAGATGATAATTTAAGAAAATATAGAAAAAAGATTAAAAAGATCTACATAGATAACAACAATATATTACTGGTATATATACTTATACTGATTAGGAGTTAGAAAATATAAACTATTATATAATTGTCTTATAATATACCATTTTATCATTATACATACACTCTTTTTTTAGATTAAATTAAGATCATTCTATAATTAAATATGTGAAAACGAATTAAATATGTAACTCGTGTCATTAAATCATACCTGCTCAAATTTCATAACTAATATGCATTGTTCATATAATACATATAATTTAATTTGAAATATCCTATTAACTCATTTTCAATAAAAAATATTATTAAATAAATAATTCCATCAATTTAATATTTAATGGAGGGTAATTTAAATAATTGTAGTGAAAATATAAAAACAATATAAATACACTCAAATAAATATACATTACATAATTTTTTCTTTGAAACTGCATAATTATAATAATTTATAACTAAAATATAAATAAAATATTATGTTCAATACGTACGATGGGTGATATTTTTAATGCAAAGATATAGGAAAGTTACCACTAGTTACATGACTATATTTTCATAGTAGACCTAGAATGAAGTTACAAGTAAAATAGGAATAATTTGTTGAAGAAAATCAACACCAATTTCACCAACTCTATCTAAGTTAGGCACCGTCAGTCATCTAAGTTAGGCACCGTCAGTCGCCATTGTTGAATTTTTAGTTTACACGTATAGTAGTAGGTAACCTCTGTATTTGACTATGTGTTGTAATTGCTTTGCTATAAATAAGAGTGTAATGTGATGAGTGAAATCATCCCATTCCAAGAATCCAAAACACTTACCTTCAACAATCTGGTATCAGAGCCATTTTCACTATCTATAAGCTTCCAATTCCTCCGTATGTGGTTAGCTTGAAACTCCATAATCAGCTTGAGTGTTTGTGTCTTCGCTGCGCAAGCCAGTCAAGAATCAGCGGAACTTACCGATTATCTTCCGTTGAAGTGTGAGCCACTTTTCATCTTCAACCCTTCTGCATCTTGAATATCTTGTCCGACAAAAAAAATAGAGAGACAAAAGAAGAGAGAACAGTAAAGAAAGAAAGCAAAGAGATCGAGTGAGAGATTGTAGAGTATGAGCTGAGAAAAGAAAAAAAAAAGAGAAAGAGGGAGAGGAGCAGCGCGTAAGGTGAGTGAAGAGTTTTGTGCCACCCACCCAAAGAGTGTTCACGTGAAGAAAAAATAGGTGGTGGTACCCACCACCTTCTTGGTCAAGCAATATACATATAAAAGAGTGTTCACGTGAAGGAAAAAAATGGGTGCTGGTTTCTTATATAAAAAAAAGAGCATAAGAGGGGGAGGGGATGCCGTGAAAAAAATGGTAAGGTGCTGATTTTTTTTTTAAAAAGGAGGCTGATTTGAGAGTGGAAAATAGCCGGTTTAAAAAAAAGGAAAATGAATTGTTGGTGAGGTGGGGAATATTTTAGTTATGGCTGATTTTCAAGTTGCCGGTGGAATTAAAAAGCTTAGCAACAACAATTATAATTCTTGGTCTACCTGCATAATGTCATATTTGCAAGGACAAGATTTATGGGAGGTTGTTAGTGGCACCGAAGTAAATCCGCCAACGGGAGAAGACGCACTGCGGAAATGGAAGATTAAAGCGGGTAAAGTCATGTTTACCCTTAAGACGACTGTTAAAGAAGAAATTCTCGAGCACATTCGAGATGCGAAGACTCCCAAAGACGCTTGGGATACATTTGTGGAGTTATTCTCGAAAAAGAATGACACAAAGTTGCAACTCTTGGAGAGTGAGCTATTATCAATTGCACAACGTGACATGACGGTTGCGCAATACTTTCATAAAGTAAAGTCGTTGTGCCGAGAAATTTCGGAGTTGGATTTGGAATCTCGAATTGGTGATACAAGGATGAAACGAATCATCATCCATGGGTTGAAACCGGAATTCAGGAGCTTTATTGCTGCTATACAAGGATGGCAAAATCAACCATCACTTGTGGAGTTCGAGACTTTGCTAGTCGGTCAAGAAGCTTTGGCCAAGCAGATGGGAGGAACCTCAGTGAAGAAAGAAGAAGAGGCACTCTACGCCAAGAAAGGAAAGTGGAATTCCCAGCAGCATGATGGTGTTATCCAAGAGGAATGGTGACAAAGGAAAGAGTCATCAAGACACACGGAACAGTCGTTGGAAGAAGAGTGGCAATAACCAAAAGTTTGAAGGGAAGTGTTATAACTGTGACAAGGTAGGTCACATGGCGAAAGATTGCTGGGCCAAGAAGAAGGGTGTGGAGAGCAACACCGCTACTTCAAAAAGTGAAGATGAATGGGATATGGAGGCCCACTTTGCAGTAGATGAAGAAGAACTAGCTCTCTCGGCGACAACACCAAATCAAATGACTATGACAATGATTGGATTGTTGACTCCGTTACTCGAATCATATGACGGGTAACAAAGAGAAGTTAGAGAGCTTGACAAACTACAAGGGGAGTCGAGTCGTGGTGACAGCCAACAACTTAAAATTGCCGATAACTCACATCGGTAATACTGTAGTGTCCCCTCAATCTGGTGATGCTGAGATGGTATTTCAAAACGTCTACCACGTTCCTGGTATGAAGAAAAATCTCCTTTCAGTATCATACTACCTCTGTCCCGTCATAAGTGTCATGTTTGCTTTTTGGCACGTTTTCCACCTCAATATTAAACATATAAGGTAAAATAATTTTATAAAACTAAATTTTGTATTATAGTTTATCATGTAGGAATCATATGCAAAGCTTAAATTTTCAAAATTAATTTATCTTATATGTTAAAAATTGAAGTCAAACGACATGTCCAAATAGTAAATAGGACAGTCAGGGTGGGACGGAGGGAGTAGTTAACATCGGCTGGTCACTTTATCTTGTTCGGACCAGATGATGTGAAGGTATATCGAAACCTTTAGGTCACTGAAAAGCCCATCATGAAAGGGCAGAAAGGTAGAGTCGATCTATGTGATGTCAGTAGAGGCTGCATACATAGACAAGACAAGAAGGAACGAGACAGCAGACTTATGGCACATGCGGCTAGGCCATGTCAGCTACTCCAAGCTAGACGTGATGATGAAAAAGTTGATGTTGAAAGGGCTTCCTTGACTTGAGGTAAAGACCGATACTGTATGTGCAGGTTGCCAGTATGGAAAAGCACACCAATTACCATACAAAGAATCTAGCTATAAAGCAAAGGAGCCACTGGAGTTGGTTCACTCTGACGTGTTTGGTCAGGTCAAGCAAACTTCCATCGGCGGGATGAAGTATATGGTGACCTTCATTGACGATTTCTCGAGGTATGTGTGGATCTACTTCATGAAAGAAAAGTCTCAAGTCTTTGAAAAGTTTAAAGAGTTCAAGAAGACAGTGGAGTCAGAGGTTGGTAAACAGATTCGTAGTCTGCGAACTATAACGGAGGAGAGTACACCTCACAGGAGTACTTAAGCTTTCGAAAGGACTGCAAAATACGACACCAGTTTACTTGTCCAAACACTCCACAACAAAACGGTGTAGCAGAAAGAAAGAACAGGCACCTGGCGGAGATATGTCGAAGTATGATCCATGCGAAGAATGTTCCAGGAAGGTTTGGGGCAGAGGGGATGAATACTGCAGCCTTTGTGATCAATAGGCTTCCTCAACAAAGGTTAGACTTTTTATCACATTTGAAAAGTTATGGAAGATAAAACCTGTTATTGGTCATCTTCGAGTGTTCGGATGTGTATGCTATGTATTTGTACCTGATCACTTACGTAGCAAGATGGAAAAGAAGGCTATCCGGTGTATCTTTGTAGGATACGACAGCTAGAAGAAAGGATGGAGGTGCTGTGATCCATCAACCGGGAGTGCTACACATCTCGAAATGTGGTGTTTGATGAGTCTTCTTCGTGGTGGTCCTCAGATAGTGAAGTGGTACCTAGAGATGAGTTTCAAGATCCACCAAAGACAGATGAACTTGAAGACGGTGGTACTGAAGAAGGCTTAGATCAAAACCCTTGGAGAACTGGCGTTCACCAACCGCCAGATGAAGAAGGTGATTCTGAAGGAGTCACATCACCCAGAAGATCAAGTAGGATCAAGAAGCCAAATCCCAAGTATGCAAACGCAGCCATTGCTGAAGAAGTAGATGTGAAAGAACCAGAGATGTTCGAAGAAGCATCCAAAGATCCGGAGTGGATCAAAGCAATGGAAGAGGAATTGGTTGCACTAGAGCGCAATCAGACATGGGAGCTAGTACCCAAGCCAAGAGAGATGAAGCCGATCTCTTGTAAGTGGGTGTACAAGCTAAAGCGTAACACAGATGGGTCAATCGAAAGGTATAAAGCTCGTATAGTAGCTCGTGGTTTTTCTCAGTAGTATGGGTTGGACTATGATGAGACATTTAGTCCAGTTGCAAAGCTTACTACAGTGAGAGTTCTACTAGCACTAGCAGCCAGTAAAAATTGGAACCTATGACAAATGTGTGAAGAATGCTTTCCTGCATAGAGAATTAGATCGAGCAATCTATATGAACCAACCAATAGGATTTCAGAGCCAAGATCATCCTGAGTATGTGTGCAAACTTATGAAGGCTCTTTATGGCCGAAAACAAGCACCAAGGGCGTGGTATGGTAAGATTGCTGAATTTCTTACTCACAATGGCTATTTGATGACGTCTGCAGATTCTAGCCTGTTTGTTAATGAAAAAGAAGGGAAATTAGCTATTGTGCTAGTTTATGTGGATGATTTGATCATCACTGGTGACGATGAAAAAGAAGTTTCTCATACTAGAGAAAATCTGTCAGTTTGGTTTCAGATGAAAGAACTTGGACAGCTGAAGCACTTCTTGGTCTCGAGATTGATCACACCAAAAGAGGAATCTGTCTTCATCAACTGAAGTATTCCAAAGATTTACTGAAAAAGTTTGGAATGCTCAACTGCAAGCCGATCTCAACACCAATAGAGCCTAATGCTAGAATGTGTGCTCATGAGGGAAAAGATTTGGAAGATGCCACGATGTATCGACAGCTTGTGGGTAGTTTGATCTATTTAACTTTAACACGGCCTGATATCTCATTTGCAGTCGGTGTGTTAGTCGTTATATGCAGAATCCAAAGAAACCTCATTTGGAAGCAGCCCGACGAGTTCTAAGATACGTGAAGAGTACACTAGGACATAGTATACTCTATAAGAGTGGTGAAGACTGTGAGCTAGTTGGCTACTGTGATGCTGACTATGCAGGTGATCCACACAACACGACGTTCGACCATGGCTATGTATTTATGCTTGGATCCGGAGCAGTGTCTTGGTGTAGCAAGATAAAACCAACAGTGTCCTTGTCAACTACTGAAGCAGAGTACCGAGCAGCAGCTATGGCAGCTCAAGAAAGCACTTGGTTAATGCAGTTATTAAAGGACTTGTATCAACCAATAAAGTACAACATCGTGCTATATTGTGACAATCTGTCAGCAATACGGTTTGTGGAGAATCCATTTTCCATGCTAGAACCAAGCACGTAGAGGTGCACTATCATTTCTCAGAGAGAAAGTCTTACAGGAAGAGATTCAGTTAAGTACATCAAAACTGAGAACCAAGCTGCAGATCTGTTCACTAAAGGCTTGAGTGGCAACAAGCTCGAAAATTTCTATAATCAGTTAGGAATCATAAAAAGAGATGAAGCTGGTGTTGAGAGGGAATGTTGAAGAAAATCAACACCAACTTCACCAACTCTATCTAAGTTAGGCACCGTCAGTCATCTAATTTAGGCACCATTAGTCGCCATTGTTGAATTTTTAAGTTTACACGTATAGTAGTAGGTAACCTCTGTATTTGACTATGTGTTGTAATTGCTTTGCTATAAATAAGAGTGTAATGTGATGGGTGATCATCCCATTCCAAGAATCCAAAACACTTACCTTCAACATAATTAACTACCACCAATTTACTTATTAAAAATAGAAAGAGTCGCCCATCAATAAGAGGATGTCGGCAGTTTCCCTTTCACCATATATTTATCTTTTAATATTAGTACTATTTAGCTTATTGCTAATTAATATATGTATTTCATCTCTTTTTTTTACTTCGGTTGTGGTATAATAACGGTTGCATATGATTCATGGCGCATATATCGGAGATTTTCCATTAGACATTTTTTGTTGGGAGAGACGTCTATAAATAAATAAAGACCCCCACCTGAGACAATTGAGAAATTTAAGCTGCGGCTTCAGATCTCTGTTCAGTTACCAATCCTTGTTTGTCCATCACAATCAAATTGCGGATCCACACAGCAATTTAATCTTCATCTAGAGATATCTGGTGGTGCATTTACTATCTTCTTGTTTGTCCTTCTCCAAATTCTCTTCCTATTTCAAATGTCTGCTTATTTAGTTCATTCTTAGTTAGTTATTGGAGTTATAAAGTGGCTTTTACATCTATAGCTTTTTTTTATAAGTAGGTGGCTTTATTTATTAACATGACAAAATGTTTAGTACAAGATGACATTACAAGAGTCGTAATGTCAATCTCACCCAGTGAATGTCTCATTAAAACCTCTAAAGTCAAAACCCAGTGGGAAAAAGACCATAGAGGAAAAGAGTACAAAACACTGGGTATACACCCACACTTCCTAATACAAGTACACAATAAATCCTTAAGGTTTGAGGAGTTAACAAATTTTTACAAGAAATGGGAAATCATGCCACCAACTCCTCGTCCACCACCAAACCCTCTCTTTGCCATACTTACTGTCCTGTCAGCCGATGGGACTTCTTCCCTAAACACCGCCCCATTCCTCGTAGCCCAAATGCTCCATACCCCATCCAACAACGTAGAATTCCATACCTTTTTTGCTCTTTTGTTCAACCTAACTGCCATCCAATCTGCTAGGACCTGAACCGGGGGTTCTTTGAATACAAACTGTATCCTCCACCAACCAAATAGCAGGCTCCATACACGTAGAGAAAATTCACAATAAAATAGCACATGCCCCACCGATTCCATACGCAGCCTACTGAGGGGACACCAGCTCTGACCAATCGGAACAATGTCTCCTTCGAAGAGCACATCCCTTGTCATCAATTACCATGCATCCCGAACCAGATGAGAATTTCTAGTCAGGGCTCCACTGCTTTGCTCCAGATAAATTTTGCTGGCTCCCACGATTCACCCTCTGCAATGATACCCAGATACAACCGCTTGGTTGTAAAGCCATTTTCCTCGCCTATCCAGGTTACTACATCATGTTGGTCCCGCGACAGAGTTTGATCTGCTACTAGTGAATATAGGGACTGCTCCATGTCCTCTTCGTATCTGAACAATGGGCGCCTCCAGTCAATCTTCCAGAGCCACCGCTCACCCTCCCAGTATCCCATCTCACCCACATGACCATCCTTGTTACTACAAATCCCATATAGCCTCGGGAATATATCACGCAACCGCTGTGCGCCAGCCCATCGATCATCCCAAAACGATGTGGCAAGCCCGTTTCCAACCGCACGCTTGACGTTCTCCTCCAGCATATTTCTAACCTTCTCATCCTCAGAGAAAGTCGCTTTGATAATGCCAGACCATACGCCACTGAACTTTTCAACAGATCGTAACCCACTGTTTGTGCCCATGCCACCATCACAACCATATATACTACAGACCACCTGATGTCACTTGGAGCCCCTTTGCTTGGCAAATCTCCATCGCCATTTCGCCAGCATACACTGGTTCTTCAGTCGCATATTAGTAAAGCCCAATCCACCCATTTCCTTGGATTCGCTAAAAAGCCCAAGACATCGTGACAAGGTACCGTTTCTTATCCTTACCCCAAAAAAATCTTCTCTCGATGGAAATTAATTCCTTACGCACTTGTTGGGAATGACAAACAACTAGAGTAATATAAGGGAATGGATTCCATAACTGATTTCACTAGCATACCTCGTCCCGCCTTTGACAGAGAGTTGGCCTTCCAGTTTGCTATTGTTTTCCACTCTCTGAATAACTGGCTTCCATGCATCCACATGCCTCATTTGCTCCAAGGGGGCAGCCCAACTATTTTGTCGGTAATGAGTCCACCTTGCACCCTATCACATCTTGTAACATTTCTTCATCCTCCTGAGTGGCGTTCAGGCATACGCTAGTGATTTTTCCATGTTTAAGCGCCGACCACTTAGACTAGAAAACACCCAAGATACGACACAACTCTACAATCACTTCCTTATCAATCTAAATGAATAACATTGTATCGTCGGCGAACTGTAGGTGGGAAACGATTACGTCTTGCCTTCCTATCTTCAGTCCACTCAACCGACCCTCAATAATCCCATTGTGAATCATCCAACTTAGTGACTCGACTACCGTAACAAATAGAAGTGGAGATAGTGGGTCACCTTGTCGAAGGCCTCTCCTAGGCTTAAAAGGGTTGGTAGGGGATCCATTAATTAATATCGAGATTTTCACACTACGCACACACTCCATGACCCACGACACCCATTTATGACCAAAACCAAATTCCACGAGTGTTTTCTTCTCCAAAACTCCCACGTGACACAATCATACGCCTTTCAGAAATCAATCTTGATGAGAGCCTCTTTCCTCCCTGACTTCTTCATCCATCTTATTGCTTTCGTTTGCTATGAAAGGCCCATCTAGTATGCTCCTGCTCCTTCCCCCCACGAACGGCGTTTGAGTCTCTCCAATAATTTTTGGTAACACTGCACTCAGCCTCTTTGCTAGGATTTTAGCAATTACTGTGTAAATACAACCCACCATGATGATCAACTATAATCTGTAATGTCTCCGCTTTTCTTGGGTATTAGTTTATCCAAGTCCATACCGGGTCATATTCGTTCCCTTTCGAGTCTGCCCGTGACAAAAAACTGACGGACATCCTAGCAAACTCAGCCCCCACAGTATTCCACATGGCCTTAATGAATTCATGTTAAATCCATCGTAGCCCGGCGCCTTCAACCCGTCACACTCCCAGTTCCCACACCACTCTACGGATCTCGCCTAGTGACTGAATTGCCTCTAGCCTTTCAACTTCATCGCATGATAGCCTCGGGTGGTTGCAAGCCGGTGGCCCAATACCCGGATCTATCCACCCCTGGGGGTTGTAAATATCTGAGAAGAAGGAAATTATATGTTCTCTAATCTCCGTGGGTTCCTTTAATATATGATCACCTTCTCTCAGACTAACAATCTGCTTTCTCTTACGATTCATCAATGCTCTCTTATGAAAATAACGCGTATTACGGTCCTTCCCTTAATGTACTTATCCCTAGCCAATTACCTCTAATAAATTTCCTGATTCCTCATGGCTAAGTCCAACTCTGATCTGATTACCTCTCTACTCCTCAATAATATCTTCGACCGGTCCCCTTCCTCTAATTTGGAGTCAACCTCCTTCAGCCTCATTTGAAGATCTTCCACCCTTTTATTTACATTGCCAAAGATATTTTTATTCCAGGCTCTCAACATACCTTTGAGCGCCTTCAGTTTTTACTGTGTCGATCCGTAGTGGATTTGCCCCCAATTGCTCCTGACTACTTCTCTGAATTTTGGGTACTCTAGCCACGCATCAATGGAGTGAAACGGCTTCGGCCCCCAGTTGGGACTGCCCAATTCTACCACCATCAATCTGTGGTCCGATATAGACCACGCACCGTGCTCAGTCTGACGTCAGAATAGTGGCTAACCATCCGTCATGCAAGAAACTCGATCAATACGGCTATATGTCCCTCTTCCCCTCCAAGTAAACTTAGCATCTCTTAAAGGTACATCTGTTAATTCCATCCCATCTACCCAGTTCTGGAACTCCGCACTTCCATCAGAGCCAGCCCTTACTTCCCCATGCAGTCGGTCAGTTTGAGCTAACGTGGAATTGAAGTCACCAAGAACTAACAGCGGTGTTTCCCAGTTTGTCCTGGCCTGTAGTATACCTTCAAACATCTCCGTTCGCTGTCCTCTGTCACATGGGCCGTATACAAACAAAACAACCCCCCTGAATTCATCGGCTAATAGCCTTACCCCCAACATCATCCACCTGCTACCTTTATCCACCTTTTCCACCTCGATTTCCTCCTCATTCCACATCACCACAATTCCTCTGATCTCCCTGTAGCTTCAACCTCCTCCCAAGCTAGCCCTACCTTCTTTCCCCCCAGTACAGCCTGACCTTACTGGTGGCAGTTTGAGATATTTGTGTTTCCAACAGACCCATCATTGCTATTCTCCTCACCCTGATCTCCCTTCTAATGTTTACCGCCTTCTACTTGGATCTCATTCCCCGGATGTTTTGCATACCCAGCGTCACCATCTTGAGATACTTTTCTCACGCAGCTTTGTAAGTTATTAAGAGGCTTGCTTTGGCCTTTTATGGATTTGAGATGTAGCAGCCTAACTATGTAGTAACAACATGCACTTGCCTACTTCCGCATTTAGATTCACTATTTGTCCTCTTGCGTTTCGAGCTTCAGTTATCTTTTCCGGGTTCTGCTCGGTGGAGTATTGTGTATCAATTCCACAGATAAATAATATTACCTATTATGTTGCTTTGTCGAAAGCCCGGTTTGTCACTTTGTGACCTTGGAGTTTCTGTAACATGCGAGAATTCTTGCATGGGAGTTTTATTGCTTGCGTCTGTTGATCTGACACCTCTACATTATTCCTGAGTCTCTCGGATGATATAACTGCCTGATCTCCCTCACTCCCCTCCGGGACTTGTTCCATTTCAGGGCTGAAGTCATTAACTGCACACGTGGCCGAGGTTCATTTAACTTTTCTTCTGTCTGCGCCGGGGAGTGGTCCCCTCCACCTTCAATAATATCCGCTACCACACCATCATTTTGTTCCTCCCCTCCAGTACTTGGGTTGCTGAGGTTTCCTTATATATTCCAAATATTCTCCTCATCATTACTGCCTATGTGGCAATCATTCCCCACACCGTTCAACTCCTTACTTGTGCCTGCCTCGGGAACCTCTTCCAATCTCTGATCATTTTCTCCCAACCAGTGTTACTACTTTCGGCTTCCTCGTAATTGATATCATTAATTTTGTGGCTGCTGTGGTGATTTTTCCCTTTCCCATTCCCCAAACGGTTTCCCCAATTAGGGTCTGACCCTTCGGCTCCTGACTTCTTCCTTGGGACACCTGGATTATGCTCTCCTTCACCATGATCGGATTATCGTCTGGCCTGATTGGCCCCGTCTCAACAATTGTCACGACAAAGACTTTGTCACCCACTTGGACATTGAATTTCCAGTTGATGAATTGTAACGTTGATGTTGCAATTTGAACTTTTATTTCCGCATTTTAACAATATCCGAATCACCATCCTCCACTTTGAAACGTCCCCTACCAGTTTTTGCAATGCAGGTAATATTTTGTTTGTCCATGCATGCAACGGAACGCCCCGAATAATGACCAATGTTCTCCTAGATTCCACTGATCTTACACCAACCATTTTCGTAATTTGATCTGCTTAGGTTGGTCCCCGGTTGCCAGTTTCTGTTGGCTGCCTCCAAGGAGTTGAACACCATCATAAACTTCATCCTAGACAGTGCAAGGAGGCCAGTCATGTCAGGCCTCCGGTTTTGAAGCATATCCATCGCCTCTCCAGGACCCTGTTCCTCCTGCAACGCCTGCGTCTGTAGCTACTGCGTATGTTGAAATATGTAATTCTCTAACTTGTATCTTGTGAAATTTTCTCATTGTTGCAATCTGGGATTCTATAAATAAAAAACACTCAACCAATATGCATATGTTATGTGGTGATTTTTTATATGGTTGGATGAATTAATTAAAGTATTTTTTCTTCTTCTTCTTCTTCTTCTGACCATAAAACGTACAGGTGCTTGTTTTTGTTACTGAGTCATCTCTCAACATCAATGGACAAAATCAGTGTTCTACCAAAAATGTGACTAACATCTTATCGATAGAGTGCGAATGAGTGCCTTGTCTAAAACATGGAGATTATGATGAACCTGTACTTCATCTTTGTCTATGAACATTCATTTCTATGATACCGTTACAAGATATGGTGTGAAACGTTCTCCTTTGGAATATGCAAACATAATCAATAGCATTATATTACAACACCGTGATGAGATTCAAGATTTTACTCTATACATACCTGACAGTCTGAACCAATGGAAAAATGTTTCAATATTCCACTACTCAAGTTGCTTTGCCTATGAGAATATCAGTATCGAGACCTTAAGTTTGGTAGCTGAATCAGCTGATGTCTTGCGTCCTTTTCCTTCTTCAATGTTCTCTTTAGTAAATTTGAGGCGTTTGAAAATAGTTTATTTTGGCTTCCACCCTCCACATGGGTTCAAAGGGTTTCCAAACCTCACGTCCTTTATGTTATTTGTGGACAATACAACCACTGCTGATAGTATTTCCCATTTCATTTTTGTTTGCCCACGACTTGAACAAGTCATATTGGAAATATATGGTGGGTTGATCAAGATCATCTTGAACTTGAGGCTCCAAATCTTTGCCATTTAGAAGTAGGTGGAGGCTTCAAAGGTGTATATGTTTCATATGCCCCAAGTATTGAATCAGTCGACCTGTAAGTAACATTGCATTTATCGGGTGAAGAAGAATTCAATGATGATGACATGATCAACACATTAACAACAGCTTGGCTCACATTCCGGAAATCTCAATAAGCAACTCTGTCTGCAAGGTGATATTCTTTTTACTCCACCAAAATATATGCTCCTTAATTCATTTTATTTCATTTCATTTATGGATATTGAGATACTTATATATCTTTCTTTATGGTTCCTCCACAAGTTCATAGGAAGATCTAGCGTTATCCATATGCTTCCGGAGTTTGATCGATTAAAGAAGTTGTGTTTTTTTCTGGATGACTACTTCGTATGATAAAGATGTTTAAAAATGTGTCTTGGCCATTCTTGCTGCTTCGCCACACCTTAGAAGTGTGCTCTTAGTAAGGAACTATCAACTAGTACTATCTAATGTCTTAGTCCTTGCTTGTTCTTATTATATATGTTTCTAATAAATATTGTATGCCTTAAATCAATCTATTATATGGGTAGTTTGCAGATGAACCTATAGCTGATATTAATCCACAGTACCTTGGGTGGATGGTTGACATGTACATCAAAGATGATTTTAGACACCTTGCAAAAGTTTTAATGGCAACGATTCTGGCTACAAAGACTGACCTGAGGATGATTGAGCGCTTACTTTTCTACTCACTAGTCCTCGAATTAATGGTTATTGAGTTTGCTGAAGCTGATATTGAGGATGAGAATATGCAATTTTGCACAGACGTGACTAAATTCTTCTGAGCATCAAATCATGTCCGAATTGTAATAACTACCGATGATCTAGAGTGGCTCCATTAATTTTAGAAAATTCGCTCATTCATTTTTATTTTTTCTTTCTCATAAAAGCACACAATATTTGAATAAAAGTCTGTTTTAAATAGAGTAAATGATTTCATTGCTTATGGCAGCAGTTTTCGACTATGTGAAAAAGGTATAAAACCGGTCTAAATTTTGTGCAATCGTTTAACCCAAATGCATATGTTAAATAAAGATAATCAAGTCAAGGAGTGTGCCCACTTCAGCTCAAATCATTAACTATAGGAAATCGATAGCCGTCCTTCTTAAAGGAATTTCGCTCTCATAGAAGGTGAAGACTAAATGAACATAATAGCAGTTCAAATATCACTTTACAAAACACTTTAATATAGATCAAAACTGTTCAATTAAATTGTCGATATGCTACTTTGTACTGAACATACCTCAAGAGTTAAATAGCAAAAGAACAACCCCATTTTGCATCTTCAATTTATCAAATTCAAAGAGGATAACTAACTAACAGGAGAACTAACCAACAATTACGTATTTAACAATTAACATCATTTAAACAAACGGGAGAACTAACTAACAAATTACGCAACATATTTGTTTCAAACAACTAACAAATGCATTTCATCTTATCAAACTAGCTCCTAACTAACTACATACAACTTATACGACACCCACTAATTCAAGCTCTCTCCACATTTCCCAAAAAATACAAAAAATTAGAGAAGGAGGGGAAGAAGCCACATAGAAGTTATCTTGCTAGCAAGAAGGAGGCGCGTTAATTGGGGCAGAGTCGTAGAGGCGCCTCGGTGAGGATAGTGGACGAGGAACATGAAACTTGAAGAGGAATGAAGGAAAAAGAATCAAGAAAGGAGAAAGAATAAAGAAAACGGTAGGGATGACTGGAAGAAGAAGATGACTACATATTAGATGGTTGACATTCCAAAGGCTCCTACCTTTTAATTATGAAGTAGGTATCAAGTGATTCAAGTGCTCGTCATGAGCCTTCAAGAATTGCTTTAACCTTGCAGCTGTTTTATCAAGTCTTGATTGACTGTTTAATAGTCTTACCTACAAATGTGCCGATTGTTTGTTTAATAGTCTTACCTACAAATGTGCCGATTGTTTCCCATTGGATACTAGTGTTGCGGTTCACGGCATCACGTATCTTCCTTTTCAGATGATCAACCTCTGTGTCATCCCACTCCCGGTACTTTAATGTTCTTGATCTTTGATAACATGAACTGGTTGATCGGCCATACATACTTATCCCAGACCATGACTTGTTGGGAAAATTCCTTGTCACCGAGCTAATCTGAAATCTTCCCTGTCGACCATACTCTCTCCTCCGTCGACATTGAAAATCCACCGAACAACAAAAGATTAATGTCAACAATTAAGGTGAGCTCAGGAAACCTACGTTATGATAAAATACCACCCGAAGAAGAGACTGAACAGTCCATATGGGAAACTGCAACAATTGAGATGGCTTGAAAACTAGCCATCTTTAGTCATTTGTTCTCACTTTGTCTTAAAGTGGAAGACCTTGTTGTTGTAGTCAACCCATATGTTGTCTTAAAACCTCTCACTTTACTACTTATATATCCTAATATGGGATGGAGATATTACATACACCCCCACTCAAAGAATGTGACGTTCTCGTTGCAAGCCTAACATCCAAGTCCCATGAACCTCCTCGGCAGTGGTGGACTCAGCCCGACAAAAACTTTAAAGAATGATAGTGTCAAAAAAATTTTGCCTCCCTAAACAAAATTTCTGGATCCGCTACTGCTGCTCTCTCGGTAGGTATCGGGTATCACAGCCGGACTCGGTCTCGAGTCCGCTCTGATACCATTTATAACACCCCATATGGTAATTGTGAATTTATCACAAAATAATTGGCAATTTTTTTGTTTAATTTTTAACTCTTCCAAAACTAGTTTGTTCAACAGATAAATTGAGTATACAATTAGTTGCCTTGGATTTTTTGCCAACCTATCATACGTTATGCTAACTATTATAATTCCAAGTTTGTTAATATAAAATGTCTAATGCATTTGTTGTGGGTTTATCGTGTGGTAATTATAAGTTGAAATACTGAAATTAATATATGTATCAGGCATATTTTTGTTTCTTATGCTAAGATAATACATTTAAAATATTGTGAACAAGTAATGTTATGTACACGTATTGGTACCCGTTTGTTTTTTTGATACATTGAGTTCTGAAATTTACAAAATGAGTGGTCAGTTTTTTTCTGTTTCATTTCAAGAATTGGTCAGTTTTACATACAAAATGAGTATACAGTTTGTTACCTTTGATATCTTGCCACACTGATCTACATCATGTCACTGATGAGTTGAGAGTATTGGTCCAATAAAAATATGTTATAATTGCATGAGTTATTTCTACATAGTATAAAGGAAGTTCTTTTCATTGTCCTTTTGTACGACTATCGTCTTTTTTAGACATGTTCTATTTATTTTACATATTGTGTGATAAAAAAACTTACATCTTATTGATTAAAAAGGAATGAATCTACTAGACCACCGAAGGGATTTTATATCCGTTTTGATTTTTTTGTTTTGATTTTCCTCGTGAATATCAAATCTATATGGAATTGTACCTAGATACAAAACATATTTTTATGATAATGTAAATGCATGTTTTGTAACATATAGAGGTCATTTTAATAATTTTGTTACATCTAGAGGCCGCTTTAATCATTTGTAACATCAAATTCTTAGTTGTAAGATTAGTGTTAATATTTATTTTTGTGACAAATATTATTGTGCTGTATTTTGGTGATAGTTTTTTTGTCCCTCCATATTGAAATTAAGGACATCCAAAATAAGGAAAGTTGATTCCACCCGCCAACAAATACTATTTTATTACATCCACTCACAATTTATCTTTTATTTACCTAGGTTCTCTAAAAAGAGGGTTCCTTAGCTAAGAACCCCTCTCACGTCTTCTCTTCTTCACCTCATCATTTTTTTCTACCTCTATAAGTGAAATCCACACCATTGTGGACGCCCTAAGTCATTCAAATAATTTTAATTATCTACTTAATCTAATTTTGTTTAGTGGACACTAGAAAATTAATAATTCATTTGGTATGAATTTATCAATGGAACAATAATACTGAAAATTTGTTTTTCCTACTTCATAAGAACTATTTGTTATTCCAAATTGGTCAGTTTTACATACAAACTAAGTATTCAGTTTGTTACCTTTGATTTCCTACCACATTGATCTACATCACACCATTGATGAGTTGAGAGTATCAGTCCAACAAAGATATTTTCTAGTTGCATTAGTTATTTCTATACAATATAAATGATGTTCTTTTCATTGTCGTTTTTATGTGATAAGAGACTTACACCTTAATAATTAAAAATGAATGAATTTCCTTAAGCACCAAAGGGATTTGATATCGGTTTAGATTTTTTGTTTTGATTCTCTCTCGTGAATATCAGATCTGTTTCGAATTGTACCTAGATACAAAACAATATTTTTATGATTTGCAGGTTTTGTAACATATAGAAGTCACTTTAATAATTTTGTAACATCTAAAGGTCGCTTTAATAATTTTGTAACATTAAATTCTCATAGTTGTAAGATTAGTGTTATTATTTGTTTTATGGCAAATATTATTGTTTCATATTTTGGTAATATTATTGTGGCAAATATTATTATTTGTTTTATTACATCCTCTCACATTTTATCTTTTTTTACATAGGTTCTCTAAAAGAGGGTTCCTTAGCTAAGAACCCCTCCCACGTCTTCTCTTCTTCACCTCATCATTTTTTTTCTTTTCTACCTATAGGTGAAATGCACACCATTGTGGACGCCATAAGTCATTCAAATAATTTTAATTATCCACTTTATTTAGTATGTGTTTACTAGACCCAAAAATTAATAATTCATTTGATAGGAATATATCAATAGAATAATAATACTGCAAATTTGTTTTTCCTTATGAGAACTATTTATTATTCCAAATTAGTTTGTTAATATGAAATCATAAATAATTTTTTGCATTTTGTATATATATATATATATATAATATATATATATATGCTAATTATAGTCTAGGTATTCATATTAAATGTATGCTTGATACATATTTTTTTGTTTCGCATCCCCACCATAATCACTACCGCCGCCTCTCACGTTTCACACTAATAAGCTAACTCTGACTGATAAGTAAACTAGTCGCTAGCTCTCTACTCTTTTCCACTCAACATCAATCAAACAGTTTTATGCTATCTTGTTTCCATCAATCCTCACTCCCACATTGCTCCACTCTGGTTCACATTAAAAAGGTTAAAGAGCCCCGCAATTGATTATGGCAGCCTGTCAATAAGCATTACTGGTCACATTTATCTTCATGGTTTGACCATTGTATATTTTTAAGAAATTTCATGAAGTGTTGTATAATTTTGACAATTCATGAAATGTCCAAAAAATAAAGTCACAAAATGTCCCAACATTTTTTTAGCTCCATGAAATTTGCCACTATATCATTAACTAGAAAGAAAAACCAAAAATACCTCCACTAGTTAACAAAGTACTTTTAAAGTTCACAATATATCACTAAGTGTAAAATAATCCATAAAAAATCAAAATACTATAAAGATATATGAAATACCCCAAACCTTAATAAGTTTTTTAAAACATTAAATAATAAATTATTAGACTAAAAAGAGTCTCCGAACATAGTAAACAATTTAATAAATATTAAATACAATTATTGCCTAAAAGGCAATAGGACAACGTATGCTCTAAGCTTGGGATAATTTTGATTAAGGCTTGATGAACTTACCAAGACCTTACTTATATATTAATGAGCCTATTAAATCAATTATCAAAGAAAACCGAGCTTGGAAACAAGTTAAAACACAAAATGTGCTTAAGGAGTCTTAAAGCACATTTTTGAAAAAATTGTCTTGTAAATGGGTTTTGAATGGCTAAATGTCCATCATTACTCTTTAATTAATATGTGTACTACTTAGTATCACATTTGGAAGTTTAAATCAATGGGAAACCAAAAATTTCACAGTTATGTGCCTTGTTTGTATGAATAGTGACTTTTATAAGCTAGTTTGTAACATATGTTTATATTAAGTAATAAATGTGTTAACAAAGACCAAAACACCCCTAAGTAATATATGGGGGGCCGGTTTTTGTAAGGTGAGTCACCACCACCTGCAATCAAATAAGTGAAGGAAGACATAAATAAAATACTATACTACTTTATAAAGCACTATTTGCTTTACGTAACAATTATCTTCAAAAGCATTTGCAATCAGTGAATCCTCTTCATTTCCTCCTTGCTGTCTCACGTAGACTATCCCTTCCTTGCTCTCTTTCACGATAATACAGCACCAGCACCATATGCCATCTTCAAATCCTTGTAACTTCTAGCTCACTTGTCCAAATTAAAACTAAGACCACCAATCTCTTAGTCTCGTCAAGCTCTTCGACCTAGTCCTTTCAAATCTTCAAGAGCTCCATTTTTGGTGCCAAGAGGAATCTCCATGGAAGAGCTTGAGTTCATCTTTCCATATATTATCGTGCTCCTTTGCTTCAAGGTAAGGAAACTCAAAGAAAAATGATGTTTCCTCCATGTTCTATGTTGTTCGAAAATTTGCCTTAAATGGTGTTCTTATGTTGCCTTGTTCTAGCTTCATTCCAACCTTTCAAGTACTGGGTGGAGTCCTCTCTTGACACGTTTCCAAACTCTCTTCAAGTTCTAAGTTGACAAGCAAGCAAATATCCTTACCGATTTCTGAAACAAGAAAGAAATTGTGAGGAAAGGAGGTAATTATGCTAACCAAAAATAGCTTGAAATTCCTTTGGAAAATGAACGTATGTTGTCTACTGAAACTACCTAAAGAGCCAATGGTAAATGACTTAGAAAAATGTTCTCAAAGAGACTAGTAAAGGACATACGTTTATTTGTGTATTTGCAGGTCAAAGGCAAATATATTGTGGGAAATTCAGTGTTTAAGATTTATGCATTTTAAGAGCCTAAGTGCTATGCAATTTAAATTGTGCACTATGTTGTTATGTGGTGTATATTTGGTGAAGTTTTGAGTATAAGAGTGTACTGGGAAGTTTATACATATGATGGGTTTAAAACTTACGTAGCAGGACTTGAAAAATTGCAAGTACGTCGATTCTGTAGGTTGGGTCCGGGACCTAAGTCATGGGTCATGTCCCGGACCAGAGGTGCAAAATAGGCCGAGAGTTATACATAGATATAGGTCCGGGACTTGGGTCTTGTACAAGGACCCGGACCACCCTCCTTAAAATCACCCGAGAGTTTTTTTTTGCCTAGACCGGTCCGGGACTTAGGACCTGTATGAAGTCCCGGACCACCCTGTTAAATGTAGCCGAGAGTACAAGACTGTCTTGGTCCGGGACTTAGGGTGAGTACAAGTCCCGGACCACCCTATCAAAACATACCGTGAGTTTGTGTAAGTGTTGATCCGGGACTTAAGGTAAGGACCAAGTCCCGGACCACTCTAAAGATGTTGTTTAAGGTATAAAAATGATGTGTAAAGATGGGGATTGATAAGTAATGATGTTGTAAGATGTTAAGGACATGTTAGATGTGATATAAAGACAACCAAGTGGGTGGAAAGTTGTAATAAAATGTGAAAGTAAAACAAGTTAAAAATGTCAATTTGTTTAACTAGTTAACGAGGGTAAGTTATGAGCATTAGACTTTAACAAACATGTTACCCCGATGTTAATAAAAGTACATGTGATGTCAGTTGTTCGAGAATTGCTCGAGGAACATAAATGGACATGATAAAGTGGACTCCGGTGACAGGTATGGTTTCTTGCAACCTGTGTCTACCGGATTACACCGGCTTGTATGCCATGTGTTTTTCTGTATGTTTGCCACGTTGTAAGATAAAACATGTAATGAGTTTATAGTAATTCATATATGTGGCGTGTTTAGTTCCGATACATCCAACCTCGAAAGTGTTAAACCTTAGCTAACTGAGTCTAGGATCACAGGAGAGTTTGGTATTCTTAACGACGAACGTGCGTTCTAGGATCACGGAGATGTGGTGTGTAATTTACGCTACCGACCGTGGGGCGTTAACCAGTGTTAAATGTGTGTATGTGTATGTGAATGTAGGGATCTCCTTGTATGTTTAACCCAAGAGTAATACTGTATGGTGTGTAAGTACGATAGACTCCGTAGTGGAGTTCTAACGAAAAATTAAAAGTAAGTATGTACTAACAGTAGTGAGGAATCCGGTTTGGCCGGTCGCGCGTTGTTTGGGAGTGGGTATCCTTTTTAGCTTTACCCTTCCTCTCTGTTATGGTTGTTTCCTCACGGGTTATGATCTCCCATTAGCTTATCCCAAAGCTTAGCTATTCTGACTTACGATCGGTTAGGGGGAACATGTGTTTGTGTGGTGTGTTCGGGTCACTAAATCCGATCCATCTTTAGGTAAGTTACTCGTCCGACTATTAGGGCGGTAATGAGTTTTTGTATAACGAGCTTAACGTGGGGTGATATCTTTCCCTAGGCTCACCAGTGTGTTAACTATTTTGGGCCGTTCCTAAGAGATCCGTACCCGTTATGTATGTTTATTTGTATGTTGCAAAGTTATTGTGATGTGATGTTATATGTCGCTTAGAAGTGAAATATGAGGATCATGGATATGATTCCTAGTATGTAAAAGAGACGTTTGTGGAAACCCTATAGTGGGTAAGTGTCGTCTATTGAGGAATAGCTCCGTTAGGGGAGAAATACTATAGGGTGGAAGAACTCAAAGAGTGATGGTTAAGTATGGATGAGTTATTTTTGTTAAGCCCATTGGGGTGAAATGTATTGTGTCGTGAGTTTATGTTTCACAGCTCGATTTAATGTAATCAACTGCATGCTAAGACGACAAATAGTTGTGCGGGGCCCTGTAGCATGTGGGCTGCGGGATTACCATACCAGCAAAGTGCTGACCCCTGGGGGCCACCCTTTCTTTCCTTTTCTATTTCAGGTACAAGGAGCTGGAGCCGTTCGAGAGTAGGAGGGGTAGTTGTTGCGTACGGTAATCGATGTATCACTTGTAACCTGTAGGTGTAGTAAGACCGAATGTTCTCGGGCATAGTTGTAAATACTCGGTACAGTTGGAAGGTATGTGTGTATAAAGAATGTTGGTAGTAATAAGGAGACGGTATTGTATAGTTGCTCGGGGATCTAGGTCCATCAGACGATACAGTTGTGTAAATGTTAGCCTTGTTAGCCACGTGGGTGGTTAACGGCGTGTAACACCGATGAGATAAGTTATGTGATGATGTGTATTTTCCGCTGCAGTTTAATGTTAAGTATGTTGTTGTGTGTTGGGGTGTTACAATATATGAATATATATAACTATAAAAAATTAAAATATTATAAAATACAACAAAAAATTATAAAATTTGGAAAACATATTAAATACCATAAAATATTGAAAAAAGTAAATATTTCTTTTTTTAATTATTCAGTACCATAAAAAATAATATAGTATTTTAAACACATAATTTATACCAGTTTTTCTACCAATTAAGTACCATAATTATACTAGTTAAATATCTTAATTTTCACCTTACATTTTTTAGATTATTTTTTCTTCCAATACAAATCATATGATTAAAATCAATTATTTTATATATTAACTAATATTTAGAATTTTTTAATTTATATTCAGTATGAAAACAACTTTATGACATAGTATTTTGTAGATAACAAAAATATATTAATGTCATAAAGTTATCTGCAAACTAGAATAAAATTATAAAAGAATAAATTTACAAAATTTTTTTATGAAAAATATAAGTAATTTATTTGAATAATAAAAAATAAATAATTTTATTAACTAATATTCATAAAAATTATTTAAAAATTTTATATTCTATTTGTAGATAACTTCATGACATAATATTTTTGTTTCTCTATAAAATAAAATATAAATTTTTAAAAATTATATTTTCTAAATATTATTAAAAAAACAGAGAAATTTCATGAAACGCCACTATATTTTTGGTTGATTCATGAAATGCCACTAAAAAAAGAAAGTCACAAAATACCATTATATTTTCCTAAAATTCTATGAAACGCCACTATAGTCATTGACTAGATGGAAAAAGGACAAAAATACCCCTAATAGTTAACAAAGTACTTTGAAAGTTCACAATATGCTCTTAAGTGTTAAAAATTCACAAAAATTCATAAAATGTTAAAAATACAATACAAATATAAAATAATATATAAAATTAAAAGTTTATAAAAATTGAAAAAAATGAAAATATCATAAAACTATTAAAACAAATAAATATTACATATTTAAAATTGATTCAGTACCATAAAAAGAATATTGTGTTCTAAACAAATAATTTACAAAATTCATGCTGGTAAGATTTTATGACACTAGTTCCATATTAATCAGTTTCAAGATATTTGACTATAGAAAGGTCATAATTTAACCTAAAAATAATGTATGTATAATGGTAAATTGATATGTTATAAGACAATTTATATTATAGATTATTTTTCAAAGTACTAATTAGTATAGTTATGCAAGTAATATATCTGTTGTCATCTATGTAGATCTTTTTTTACTTTTCTATATTTTCTTAAACTAACATCTATTAATTATTAAATTTATGAAATATTACTTTTAATTAGTAATATGAAAATTTAGATGAGATTTATAAATCATATATGAAGATTGGGATGCTTTTAAAAGTTATAAGTGTTATTAAAAATTAAGTATCACTTAATGCTATATGAATTATTAATGCCCTCTGATTTATTAATATCTGTGATTTATCAAGTTGTATGTTTATTAATATTTCAGTTTGTGTTGCATTGCATTCAAATGGACTAAATGCACAACGTTTAGGTCCCGTTCGATAGTGGGATTAATGTGAAAATTGCATATTAAGGTGCTTAAAGGTTGATGTCGGATTGGACATTCGGGCGATTTGCTGGAATTTGTTTGCGCGAATTGTTGAAGAAAGAGCTCTATGATAAAGGTTAGAAATGTTGCGTTTAGAAATAAAGCTGGTATGTGAGGAAAAGTAATTTACAAGGGTACCCTTCCTTTACCCAAATTTTTTTGTAGAAGATAAAGTTTAGCTATTTGTCGGTAAAAAACACCATAACGATGGCAATTTTTTAAGGGACTACCCCAGGGATGGCAACGGGTCAGGTTCGGGTCGACTGACGCTCCACCCGACCGTCCCCCGTTTTCCACCCACATCATCTGACCCGACCCGTCACCCACAACTTCATCACCCGTCACCCGCGGGTGAAACAGGTGAAGCGGGTGAACCCGTCACCCGTTTTTATTTTTATTTTCAGCAAGTATTTTTTTATTTTAACACCTTGTATAAGCTTAATTTTTTTCAAAAAATACACTCATATTTATTCAATAATATATACCACATAAACTAATGTCAATAACATACTTAAACATAGAGTATTAACCAAAAATATTTCCAAATTATCTCAAAAAATATGGGATAAGCATATTTTTGTAGTTAATATAATACAAACGGGTGATGGGTCGGGTGAACGGGTCAGGTGACCGGGTGAAAAATGTTCACCCGACCCGTCACCCCGCACCCGGCTTCACCCGTCACCCGTTTTTTTCGGGTTTTTCACCCGTTTTAGCGGGTCGGTGATCGGGTGAAACGGGCACCCGTCACCCATTGCCATCCCTAGACTACCCATCGCAGACACAAGGTATCTGCATTTTGGCAACCATTAGTCGAATCCACCACACATCCAGCAAAATGAAAAAAAAATTGGTAATAAAGAGGGAGAACCACACCGGGATTACCTGATCAACCTCAGTAGGAGTTTGCTTTTGCAGGTTGAAGAACGAAGATGGTTGAGCAAGTGACGGTGATGGTGCGGTTGCAGCTTTCTGAGGAAGAAGAAAGGTGGGAAACAAGTATCATGGGCAAATTAGTCTTTCACACAACTCGCAGGTTTCAAATACAAAGCTGCTAAACGAACGACACACTTACCAATACTAACTTAATCTACGCTTTTGAATCCCACATTTATGACCGATTAATGTCTACAATTTTGAGCAGGTAGTAAACGAACGGGGCCTAATTACTATGTAACTTTGAGTACGGCCCAAAAGTGAATGAAGACTGCATAATATCATACGGTTCATAAGTGAAGATTCCCAGCTAGAGTGACATACAGGGGTTGTGGGGGCAGTTATAGGAGTTTATTATATTAAAGATGTTTTATTTTGGATTGTTTGTATTTGTTTTATCCGTGTGTGGGAAGGTGAGAACTGTAAGCTAATTCCTGTTTTGATTAGCCAGTAGCCACTCTCATCAGCTGGTAAGGTAAAGGAGTAAGATATACAAGTTTGATCATACAAGTGTGTTTGAGTAAGTTGTGGAGACCTTGTCCATCCTAGAGTTGACTTCTGCTGCTAATGAGAAAATGAATAATGAGGTTTTGGCCTTGTGATTAATGGATTAAAATGAGGGATATTACAATGATAAAGTACCCAATTTTTATTATATGTGTGATTGTGTGAGACAGCATGACGAATCATTTTATTAGATTCTTAGAGATGATGGATCATTTATCTTATGAGCCTGAGGGCTTTTTTTACTAGTTGGATGTGGGGTAGGTGGTATAATAAATAGCAAATATGAATCACGTCCCTCCAGATCAAACAACTAGTTTTTTTTTATATAATTAAGGCACAAGGGCAAATAAACCGTAAGAGTGGTACAACAATACAACCTGCACACAGGCTAGACTTACCAAGATCATAATACCTTACTAGACCTTCCCTGCAAAACATACCCAGACAAACCACCCCTAACTCTAGGATTTTGATCTACTCTTGGTTTTACTAGCAACCTTTCTAACACGAGAAAACTTACTGAAGCCTAACAAATGCTTCTTAGGCCTCGAACCTTCATGGAATTGGCTGTAGAAGAGCTTTGCAAACATCTATCTATGTCATCCTCCTGTCTACTAGAGTTAGCTTGACACCGCTGCCTGGAGTTACCTCTTTGCTCTCGAATAATATCTTCGAAGTTGACAAGAGCACGTCCTTCATCCAGGACATGGCAACCAAGATCTCTAGCGAGCTTGAGGGTCTGTCTTGCTTCACAAATTCCTCTTCAGAGTCAACCTTCGCCTCCGCTACAGCTTTGTCTCGCTCAAACAACTAGTTAATAGGTTTTACTTTATTTACCGCTTTCATGTTATTACTTATTATGGTTGAGGGGGTGCATTAGGTAGCTTACGACAAGTGCTCCTCTGTGTCACCCATTATTCACGGATCGGGATAAAAAATTGGTCCACAGTTGATTCCCCGTGAGTCGGGTCCTTCTCTGAGGGAGCAAACTCACCAGGTGGTATGGTCTCTGACTAACACTTTGAAAGCTCATGATCCAAAAAATTCTCAATCGAGTCTAACCAGTATGTAGTGAACTCTGAGCCTTCAATATCCTACTGTTTGGTCCGGTGTCTAGAATGAGTTTAGTGGATAGTCACCAGTAGCGGACCCATAAATTTAGTTTAGGGGGGGCAAATTTTTTTTTGACACTATCATTCTTTAAAACTTTATATTATGTTGTATTTTTTTCAAAAATTTATAAGAACATTTGACAAATTTTCAAAATTTACGGGGGCTAGAGCCCCCCCTCTCGGTCCGCCCCTGATAGTCACCCCACTTGTATGACGACTGTCTGACCACCATTTGTCTCTCCTTGAAGACCGTATGCATTTAGTCATTCACGTCCCTCTACATTATAGGTGTTTCCAATCCTAATGTCACGCATGTACCAGATACCTGAATATGGCAAGTGTAGTCATTGAATATTAGGGTTTTAGGTATACCTAACTGTGTAGAGGAGCGAGAGAGTTTTCCCAATGTGTGTATAACAATGATAATCACTGGTTGCGGCTCATGTGACGTTAACCAACTCTCAGGGATCCTGACCTTTCAAACTTAAGTTCTCGACGACGGACCCTTTCAATGACATGCCCCAGAAAGCGTAACAAATATAGATCCCACGAGATGAACAATGAAGGAATGAACACTAGTACAAAAAAAGGCTTTTAGAGACACCCATTTAGAAGCGGTTTTCCTCTACAAGTTGTTTTTTGCTTCCAAATGTATCTACAGAGGCGGTTCCTTAAAAACCCTACCTATAAAGTAGTCATTTTTTAATGTGAGTCTTTAGAGGCGGTTTCTTCGGTTTCGGTGAGAAACCGCCTCTAAAACAGCGTCTGTATTTATATAATTGTCTATAGAAAGAGTATTCATTTTTTATATATATCTATAGAGGCGATTCTTATAGATCTATAGATTCACCTTTGTCCGACAAAGTTATGAAGGCGGTTTTTTCTTTTTAAAATAAAAATAAAAATAAAGAAGCATCTTCAAATGTAGGGGTGTCAAAATCAGGTTTCGGGCCGGGTTGAGCTCAACCCGAACCCGACCCGAAAATAGTTTGGGTCAACCCGACCCGAACCCGGAGTGGATTGTACTTCTTTAACCCGAACCCGGAGGGGGTTGACCCGAACCCGACCCGTTTTTTCAAAAATTTATTTTATTTTTAAATTTTGGATTATTTAATAAAAAAATATAATATTATTATATTAATTAATTATTATGTACAATATATAATCATATGTTATCGATTAAATGTTTATTTTAGTCATAAATTAATCATTAAATACTAATTAAGTCATTAAATCTAACATATTTTCTATTTTTAATTAATTTTTGGGAAAATTCACGATATACCCCTGTTTTCTTTCATAATTCACAATATGCCCCTGTGATTTTCGTAATTCAACTTTAAACATGCTTAAATGTTGTCCAAAATTGATGAAACTTTACATGGACGATGCTAAAGTGTTATACTTTGGTCCAATATCAAATTTGAAGCTTTTAAAGCTCACATGTGACCTGTGGGACCCAATGAATATGTGACTGTTCATTGGGTCCCACAGGTCACATGTGAGCTTAAAAACTTCAAATTTGATATTGGACCAAAATATAACACTTTAGCACCGTCCATGTAAAATTTCATCAATTTTGGACAACATTTAAGCATGTTTAAAGTTGAATTACTAAAATCACAGGGGTATATTGTGAATTACGAAAGAAAACAGGGGTATCTCGTGAATTTTCACTTAATTTTTTTTCGGGTTACGGGTTAGCGGGTTCAACCCGAGCTCGAAGCGGGTTTCAATGACCCAACCCGAACCCGACCCGAAAATCATGTCGGGTCAAAAATCTCAACCCAAACCCGGCTTTTTCGGGTCGGGTTTCGGGTTTGGGTCAAGATTGACATCCCTATTCAAATGTATTAACTATTGTACTTTTAACATAACAAACTTCTTATTCCTCCAATACAAGTCATATATAAGAGTACTCTTTTAACTCTAATAAGTGTAGTCAAATTTAAAAGAAAAATTCATTGAATACCACTAAATATTTGTTAGTTCACAATTATTACAGTTTTTAAAAAAACTTTCCAATACCACAAAAAATAATTTTGATTCATCTGATACCATGAATTGCTAACCCTAAACTTTTTAAATTCAAAATAACCAAAATAATAATAAATTGGAATAAAAGAAGTAAACACAATAAAATTGTAGTTTATTAATATATATATATATATATATATATATATATGGTTGAAGTTATGAAAAATAAAAACATTAATACATATATATATAATTATGAAAACATTAAAAGTGTTAAAATTTTTAAAAAGTAATATAGTATATATTATACACAAGCTAAAAATTTGATTTATTATAGTAAAGAAAACGATCATTTGTATTTACTATATAGTCTGTATTTGTATGTTTTTAAACAAATTTGTGACTTCTACAATACTTAATTTTTTTATATTCTAATGTTTAAATAATTATATATATTATTCTGTACAATTATAACCAATATATTAAAATAATGAAAATTTACACTTCTATTTTTTAAATATATTTTATTAATTTTTGTAGTACTTTATGAATTAAAATATTAAAATTAATATTATAAAATTAGAGTATCATTATTTTTTTTCTATTTTGTCTATTCATGGTCAAATTTGTAGTTTCAATATAAACTATAAAAAAAAATATAATTTTTTTTATTTAAAAAGTTTTTATGATTTTGTATATTTTTTGTTTTATACCATTTAAACTAATATATAAATAATATATTTATATTTTATTATACTATCAACGTTTATAATTTAACTACATATCTGATGGTTAATTAGCGACGTATCATGAAATCCCTACATATTTATCCTTATTTTGTTTCTTGTGTAGTGTCTGTTGCAACTAGGGGTGAATGATGTGCTTACTCTGTACATAAGATATATTTATACTATAGTTGTAATGTTTTTAAAGTGCAGTGATTTCCAATGTATGAAATTTTGATATATCTTAATATATATAATTTGTTACGACTACAATTACAATAAGTAAATGTATGTTTATAATTATTACCTTTTCTTATGAATATTTTTCTTACAACTCTTGGAAACTACTCCGACAAGATTATCAATTGATTGTAGTACATTAATTTACATATACATATTTTGGTATTGGGTACCAACAACCTTTTTGTAAATCAATTGTTGTCGGCACTTGGTTGCTTTTGGTCTGCTCGTTATGTCCACTAGTATGTTCCCGGTTATGTAATTCCTTAATTAATAGTATAAGGATTTAGTCTTCACAAAAAAAAGCTGGATACATTATAAAACATTATAATATATTTATTTTATTATATAATATTCAGTGTAACAACTTTTTTTTTATGATATACTCTTCACTTTAATATTGATTTTTTTATTACAATTGTCACTTTCGTTGAGTTCCTTGAACTAATATGTGTTGGGTACGGATAATTTAACCAAAATATGTTGAGTAGAAATAATTCAATCAAAATGCATTTGACGGGAACAATGCGGTTTTACAAGCTTTCAACAACCGGAAGTATGAACTATGCCCGTGTAGGTGCTAAACCTTTTTTTGGTAGTATTATAGTTACACTACTAAACCTAAAAGAATACAAATATAACAAGTTTTTTAAAATAATGGTTTATCAAATGGCTAGTTGGTGAATGAGTTATTAGAATATAGTTCAAAAAATGCATCACAAACAAACCTATTCAGCATTAACTAATAAATAGACCAGTGCTCTGAATTTTTTTATCGTTCTATAAATTATAAATTTCTTCTTTCACCTCAGCGTGGACGTAGTAATATCATTCTGCTATTTTGTAATATATATGGTTCAATAGTTGTTATTGTCTCGTTACCGTCACTCTTTTTTGTTTTTGAAAAACAACTCGTTACCGTCACTTGATTACACACGTATAGCTCCGATTGAATTCAGCTTCATAACGTATTAAATGAGGCAGCTTTCTTTTTTTTTTTTTTTGAAAACAGACAGCTTTCTTAACCAAGTATAATCATTTAAGACAAAAGCGTGCTAGCTTAGGAAACTTTAAAGAGAAAAGACCATGAATAAAAAAGGCAAAAATCTCGGGAATATACGTACATATGGCAAGCCATGTTAATTCATTTGTCCAATAAAGAAAAAGCGTGACAATATTACAAGGAAGTAAATAAATTAAAAGATAGTGAGATGCAACCAACGAGAAGCAACCACGATAGAGAATAAGAGTCGTTCCGTGTTGACGTGTAGAGAGAAAGACTGAGACTCAAGGAACCACTACTCGCACAGTAACGCCACGCCCGCTTTCCTCTTTGTATTCCCAACTTTCTGAATTCCTCTCTAATTTAACCTTTCTTCTTCTAAATCTAATCAACACTCCCCGTTTTTGAATCTATTTTTACTAGTATCTTCTAATTCGACTCTGGTGGGGTTTTACTCTATCAGCGGTTTCTATCTTTTCCCTCGCATTTCTTCTTTCCAAGAACGAACTCTCTTCCTTCCTGTCCTGGCGGTCTCTGTTCCACTCACACTATGCCCTCGCGACTCCATACCACCACAGTTACTCTTTCTTTCATCTTTGTCCTTCTCCTTCCTCTTTGCTTCTCGCACTCTGCTTCCTTCTTCCCGGTAATCAATGCCTCCTCCGATCACCATCTCCGTGCTGTTCATTTTCCAGGTCTGTCCGTTTCTGGTTCTCCGCCTCCTTTTTTCTGTATATATTTTTATGTTTTGCTTCCTGGAATCGTCCTCTAGAGAAATGGATTGAACCTTTGGTTGAATTGACTAGTGTGTGTGTGTTTATTTTATTTCCCGTACAAATTGATCGATATCTCTACAGAGAAAACTGTAACTGATGACCATCGGATGGTTCCCTGGAAGACGAGGAGGTCGGTATCTGAAGTTGCGAAGCAGAATTCATCTTTGGTTCTGGCTCAAGATAGAACACGTCGGAAAGATCCTACTAATGGCTTCAAATATTACACCGGTGGCTGGAATATCAGCAATCGCCATTACTTTGGTGTAAATAATTATCAATTTTGAATTCCTTTCTTATGTTATTCTAATCATCAACTTTTGTTTTTCTGTATCGTCTTATCCGTCTACTGTACATTTTTTTTGCTAGTTAGCTTTTGATTGTACGCATTAGCTGATCTTTTTATATCAAGAGAAGCCTGAATATCTGTAGGTTGATCCAACTACCTTTATGCTAACTGTGAGAGACATCCAACGTATAATCTATATATGGTAATTTAAAATTATGCTTGACTTAGTCTCATTTAATTTGATATATCGTTGGAATACTGGTAGGTTTCTCCACTCCACCTATACTTAATTAGAGTTATGACTTATATTTTAAGCCTCTGTCATAGGAAAGGGACAATGTTACTTCACTTTCACAATCATTGTTTGCAAAAAAGGATGATGTTCTTGTGATAGTGGTTCTTTTTTTTTTCTAATGAGAAACAAAAAGTAAATTGTACACTTCAACTTTATTAGTTTCAAGTTGTTTGGCTTGTTTAACTAACAATCAACCACATTAGTAGTTGGTATCTACTTTTTATTTTTTTTCCTTTGTCTTGTATCTACTTAATTTTTTATGATGGTGACCACCTCACAGCCACATGAGTAAAGATTTAGAGATTGAGTAAGTGTTACTGCATGTAAAATGAAAAACATCAATTGGTTTTAACCTACCTAATGCTGTTTATGGTTCTTTGCTTGTGTGCTACTTTTGCTCTTCTCCATCCTCAATAGTGTGGAACTAATCACAATCTGAAAATATCTAGTTTCATCTTTTTCTCTTAAAATAGTAAGATCCCAATATTGCAATTGTATCAATTCCATTATTTGCTGTACTTTTATATTAATATCTATGTGCATTACAAAAATGTCAAAAATGACTGGACATATGTTGCTTATAAACTAGCAAACTTCTTTTAATGGTCTTACTCTTGATTAATTGCAGTCCGTGGCATGGACAGCTATCCCATTCTTTTTGATAGCTGCGATCTGGTTTGTGTTCTTCGGGTTATGTTTGTCGTGCATATGTATATGGTTCATCTGCTGTCGGAGAAAGCCATATGGCTATTCTAGAACCTGCTATGCTCTCTCCCTTATATTCTTGGTGCTCTTCAGTATTGCAGCAATGTAAGTGATCTCTCCACTCTCACTTCCCTCCATCTTGAAAAGAAAAAAAAACCATTCATATTATTATCTTAATTGTGAAACTGAGACAGAGCATATGGCTGTTTTATCTTCAGCGTGGGTAGCTGTGTGCTCTACACAAGTCAGGAGAATTTCCACACCAGCACTAGAAGCACTTTGGAGTATGTTGTGGGCCAGGCTGATGCAACTGCAAAGAATCTAACTGACTTGTCTCAGTATTTATCCTTAGCTAAAAACATCAAAGTCGGACCATCAACCTCTCAGTTCAGCCTTCCGGTAAATGTACAGACAAAAATCGACCGTATTCAAGTGAAGATCAGTTCTGCTTCCAGGGTTCTGGCTAATCAAACTTCTGATAATTCTGAAAAGATCCAGAAGGGCCTGAACTTTGTGTGAGTGCACTATTCATTCTGATGATTTTGGAGGAGTCTTGAACTTTTGGTTGGTGTTGTGTCCTAACATATCTATTTTCAAATGCTGGAATGTAGGAGGATCACACTGATTGTTGTTGCAGCTGTCATGCTGCTCTTGGCAGCTGTTGGATTCAGTGAGTTCTAAATGGTGTTTTCAGAAATTTATATTTCCTTCTAAGTTCTAACAAAAAGTTCATTTGATATTAGCAATCATATGTTTCTGTTAGTAATGTTTGACTTGTGTCTCTTTTTTTTTGGTTTCAGTGCTTTCTATCTTTGGAGTTCAGTGCCTTGTGTATACGTGAGAATGCTCTCTTTTTGTTTTTTTTTTTCACCCTCCAAATTGATTGCTTAAATTATTTAATGACGGTTTCAATTATTTCATTGTACATTTTGATGGCCGCAGTTTGGTTGTCGTAGGCTGGTTCTTGGTTGCTGGAACATTTATCCTTTGTGGTGTGTTCTTGCTTCTCCACAAGTAAGTTGCACTGATCTACGTGAATTCACATCCAAACTTCTCACACTTTTCACTTAAGTATTGACACATTATGATCAAACATTGCAAGCTTACTTTGAAGATCCAAATGTCATGAGTTTCTTTTTTCCTGTTTTCACTGGTGACCAGTTTGGTATCAGATACATGTGTAGCCATGGACGAATGGGTGCAGCACCCCAAAGCTCATACCTCATTGGATGATATCTTACCATGCGTAGATAGTGGCACTGCCTCCGATATACTGAGTAGATCCAAAGAGGTAACCCAGCAACTTGTTTCTGTGGTTGACCTTGCGATTGTCAAAGTCAGCAATGGGAATTTTCCTCCTTCCGCTGCTCCTCTGTATTACAACCAGTCAGGTCCTCTGCTTCCTCTCTTATGCAACCCTTACAACTCTGATCTATCAGACAGGGATTGTAAGCGTGGAGAAGTGGACTTCAGTAACGCAACTGAGGTAACTGTTCATATTAATTCTAAACTCGATTACCATTTTTCTTGATCTCCTGCATAGTTTATTGTGACTGGTGAATTCATACAGGTATGGAGAAACTATGAGTGTGAAGTGGTGACCAGTATCCAGAACAATGAGATTTGTGCCTCAACCGGCAGACTGACTCCTACATACTACAACCAGTTGAGCAATGCAGAGAACGTGAGTTACGGGGTGTATCACTACACGCCGTTCTTGATTGATCTTGTTGATTGCTCTTTTGTAAGAAGCACCTTTGCGGACATCACAAAAAAGCACTGCCCTGGTTTGCGGAAGAACACGGAGTGGACTTACATAGGGCTGGTGATGGTGTCAGCCTCGGTAATGTTGTCATTGATCTTATGGGTGATCTACGCCCGAGAGAGGAGGCATCGAGTCTACACAAAGCGGAAGGATGAGCAGGAAAAGGAACTGAAACAACGTGAAGGTAGTGCTTGGCCAGAGGTTCGGACCTGATGCCTGCCTACACAGAAGTAGTTACTTCTTATGACTGGTTTTTTTTGTTGATATATTATATCTTCTGGTGCGGGTGCTGTGTACATGGAGCTGGGGGGTTTATATATATATACATATAATATGGTTTATAGGGATAGTTCTAGTTATGATGATCAATCAGCAAATCATGTAGTATTTGTTTTCTATATATGATATATGATATATCTACTATGGCTTACGGGATTGGGAGTATTAGGATGGAGTCTTAGGATTATCTTTCTTTCCTTTTTGAAAGGAAGGGAGTATAAGGAGGACTATCTCGCATGTTTTGGGGCTTAATCTCGGTACATGTATATAAAAGCGTAATATATTTTCATTGTAACCCTCCATTTTTAATACGAGATGAGATGAGCAAAGTACATGAAACACTGAAAAGCGCAAAAACAAGTCGCCTCGTATGCAAAGAGCAGCAACATAAGGTAGGATTAGGATTTAGGAAGATTACTTCATAAAACTAAAACGCCAATTGACTCTTAAATATAACTAAACAAATTCTTTTTGTTCTGTACAATAGCACATCTGGTTCAGAACATGGAAACTCCTTTGAAAATGAGCGACCTCCGCATTGACATTCCCCTCGTTGAAGGTCCGACTTACTTCCTACAAGCTCCGACCACATTGAACGGTGTTGCCGAACAGCTTCGTAATTAAGATCGAGTCTAACACATTCACTCGCAGATTGTCAGCATACACGATGCTAACAACCTGGATTACGTTGATTCCTAAGATACCGGAGGCGACACAACTAGATCAATTCAGGCCGATCAGTGTAGTCGGGTGTGTGTACAAAGTAATTGCGAAAATCTTGGCTAAAAGGCTCCGCAATGTAATCAGCCAACTGGTTGGTGATACCCGATCGGCGTTTATTCGAGGGAGACATATCTTTGAAGGTCCTCTGATAGCAAATGAAGTTATTAGCTGGTTAAAAAGCCGAAGGAAGAAGGGGATTTTATTCAAAATTGATTTCCAAAAGGTTTACGACTGCATCAGCTGGGATTTTGTGATGAAGATGTTGGAGTTGTTCAAATTCCCACCGCTCTGGAGAGATTGGATCAGAATGTGCATAACAACTCCCAGAATTGCAATTTTGGTTAATGGCTCACCAACACCCACCTTTAGACCGAGAAGAGGTCTCCGTCAAGGAGATCCCTTATCTCCTCTGTTATTTATATTAGTGGCGGAGGCTCTAAACTGGATGTTAGACTTCTCGATCCAGTTGGGAGATAGAGAAGGTATGGTAGGCATGAATGAGAGTCGGGTGTCGCATCTCCAGTTTGACGACGACACAATAATTTTCAGTCCTATGAAGCCCGAGGACTTACAAACGATTAAATGGGTGGTCACGTTATATGCAGATATGTCTGGAATGGAAATCAACTGGTCCAAATCAGTCGCTTTTGGTATCAATTTAGAGGAACAAGATAATGCAGTGATGGAAAGTATCTTGGGTTGTCAACGGGGCCTGCTGCCAAGCACGTATTTGGGACTTCCCCTAGGTGCGAACCCCAGGAGAGCGCAGACCTGGCAGCCGGTGATTGATAAAATAGAAAACCGTTTAAAAATGTGGAAGGCATCTAGAGGTGATCATTCGGGCGGGCGGGCCGGGTTCGGGCCGGGCCAGAGGAAAATTTTAGGCCCGTCGGGCCTATTTTCAAAAACCAAGCCCGGTTTTTACATGCTCGGGCCGGGCCGGGCTAGGCCCGGTTTTTTCCAGACTTTGCCGAAGCCCGGCCCGCCCCGGTTTTTTAATTTTTTAATATAAATTAATAAAAAAATTTAAAATTAATATATTTTAATATAGATTTATATATTATATATATAACTTATTTAAAATTAATATATTATATATATAACTTATTTAAAATTTATATTATATAATTTTTGTATATTATAAAAATTAAATATGTATATATTACATTTTAAAAATATAAATAATAAATAATATAAATGGCCGGGCCGGGCCAGGCTTGCCCACGGGCTCAAAATGTGCCGCGGCCGGCCCGGTTTTTCATTCGAGCCTAATTTTATGTCCAGGCCCGCCCGGAAGCCCTATCGGGTTCGGGCTCGTCGGGCTTTTTTACGGGCCGGGTCGGACCGGGCTGCCGGGCCGGACACATTATGATCAGCTCTAAAGGCATCCTCTCTGTCGAGGGCAGGTAGGCTGGTCCTAATTAAATCTCTTCTTAATGCGATCCCTGTCTATTACATGAGCATGTTTAGGATGCCAAAGAAAGTCATAGAGAAGATCAACTCCATACAGAGAAGATTTTTATGGAGTCAGGGTGGTGCCAAGAGAGGTTTAGCTCTGATGAAATGGACAGCATTGACAAAACCCAAATCGGTTGGGGGCTTAGGGGTTGCAGACCTGGAAGTCAAGAACACAGCGATGATGTTGAAGTGGTGGTGGAAGTATCATGAGGATGGTAACAAACTGTGGGAGAGGGTTATTAGCACCAAGTATGGTCAGGATATCAGGTTGCCCATTAATGACCCTGCGTGGAAAGCTGTTAAGAAGCCGGGTTTATGGAAATCAATAGTTTCTGTTACAACCTGGAGGAACGATGTGAATGAAATCTTACTAAAAAATCTGCGCTGGGTGGTCCGCAATGGCGAGAAGTCCCGATTCTGGTTAGATCCGTGGGCTGGAGAAGGATCGTTGAAAGATAGATTTCCCCGCCTGTATTCTATCAGTGAGAGCAAATTCGCAAAGATTTGTGAAATGGGGTGCTGGATGGGCTCCATCTGGCAGTGGAACTTTAACTGGCGAAGGGAATTATTCGTGTATGAGCAGGAACAACTCGTCACCCTGGTTGGATCGCTCAATGATCTAAGGCCGAGAGAGGGGGCTGGTGAAGATTCGATGATCTGGGGTGGAAGTGCAGATGGGCGGTACTCCGCAGGCAACTGCTACTCTGCGGTTAAATCTTTGGAGACAGCTCTGGTTATCTCTTGGCATCAGTCGTTTTGGCGCAATTGGGCTCCACCTAGAGTGGAGATCTTTGTGTGGTTCCTGCTGCAAAAGAAATTAGCCACCAGAGACCGCCTTTTTGGGATGAATCTGGCGCCGCTGAGTGATCTGTTGTGCCCCTTCTGCAAGAAAGCAGTCGAGTCTGCTGATCACCTCTTCATTAGGTGCCACGCAGTGCGGAAATTTTGGAAGGCTATCTATCAATGGTGGGGGTGGAAGAAATACTGGATGTCGAAATGGAACAAAGCCTGGACACCTGGTGCAGCAAGGTGCCAAACAGAAAAGCAAGAAGGATGTGGCGTGCCACTTTTATGTTTGCAGTCTACAATGTGTGGTTTCTGAGGAGTAAAGTGATATTTGAGCAGGGAAATCTTGACTGGCATGAGACCGTGCTATCAACGAAGCTTCAAACATTCGAATGGTGTCGAAAAGAGAAGAATTTTGCAGGGCAAAGTTCTATGTGGATTCATGGCGTGGACATCAAGAGCTATTTCTAGATAGTGTTCTCTATCATTTATGTTTCTGTTATGCTTGGCTTTCTGGTGGTGTTCGGTTCTTTTGGTCTTCTTTTTAATCTCGTCGGATGTAACACTTGGCTAGGAAACCTATGCTGGTACTCTGGGATTGCTACTCAGTAGCCCAATGATAAAAAAAAAAGCATACACGATGCTAACTTTAGCAAACTTGTTTGAATCTAATCCTTGAACGAGGGGGAGAGAAAAGTAGATAGGAGTGGTAATGACGGGATTCAGATGTGGGGAAGTGGGTAGGGTGTTGGAGAAAGTGATTGGTTAGGTTAGGTATTTGGTCTTCTATACGTAGCTATGGAAGCCTGCACCATCCATCCTGCTATATGGGGCTTAGGAAATGGGGATAAGTAAACGCTGCTTTGCTTAGACTAGTGTTTAATCAATAAAAGGTGTTAATCTCTATCACACTAGAGTTACTCACTAGATCCAATAAAATATTAATGCTCTTAAGATTTTTTTTGTGAATTAACTTTATTCATGAGAATATATTTGCCGTGTATTCCAAAAATTGATCAAAGGGATATTCTATACAAAACAATGGTCAGGTCGGGTAGAAGAAGAGAGATCGGAAAATAATTGAAGTATTATAACATGTGGTCGGCTCGGCTAGATATATGAATATCTGCAAAAATCGCGGAAGCAATAGGATGGATGGTTCTGAAGAATCTAAACTCTTTTCTAAATAAGATAAGATGCTAGCTGATAAGAAGATTCAACTATTATTATGTTAATGCCACCAACAAATTATGAACAGCTAGTCTAGTCTATAGCACCTTTCTCCCAACAAATTTGACTCATTACCCATTGTATTCCTACGTGTTTCCAGCGTAAACTCTGCGCACGCAATACCAAATCTAGGTGGCGGAAAAAAAATAAGCATAAGATGGATCATTTCTCCTGTCAGTTAGTGAAGATTTAAGCTAATACACGTGGATACAACATTTTTAATTAAGCATTTCGTCTCACGCAGTACAGCCTTTAGACTAGTTTAATTGCAACTTTGAGGCTGCGATTCCAATAAACAGGGGAAGCATTTGTAGAATGAGGTTGGAACTCCAGCCTCTATTTCGTAGCAGATGGATACTTTCTTTTGAAAGCAACATAACTATCAATAGTACAAAGGGACCTCACGATCTCACATGTGGGATGAGAGAGTAAGATAACTAGTGGGTCGTCAAATAGGTCAAAATGTTAAAAAAAGTATAGGCATATGGAGCTACTGAAGACAATGGAAATAAAATGGAGTAAAGAGATCCGAAGGTCCACGGCCGCGGCCGCTATAGTGTGATTGGTATCATAAGAAATAGTTTGGTGGTGTCCAAAAACCTCAATTAGAGGCCAACATTAATACTCATAGATTATGCTTAAGATATTTATTAGTAACAGTTTACCCATCATTCTCTTTTTCATCGTCAATGCATCCAGTATGGATAATGAGTCGCCTGGCAAGACAATGGACCTACACTGGGGGCGATCCACATGTCCCTATATCCAAAATTACCCGCCCCACACAAAATAGTGATTAACCAATCCCGGACCCCGCTCAAGAGACAGATGGTTTTTTTTTTTTTTTGATAATTTGAGGCACGAGGCCTAAGTACCGCATAAGCGGAGGAACAATCACAACCATGTGCCACACAAGCAAGAAAGACACATACCTTATGAATACTACCCTTACACTTAAAAGAGAAAAATCCGACTCTAGCTTCTTGCTTTTACTTTTCCCTTACCCCTTCTAGCCAGTTATAAACGAGAGAATTTGCTAAAACCTACGGGTCCTTGCTTAGACCCAAGATTCCTTCTCGAGCTAACTGGAGCTCGAATGCGAGCCGCTGTCAGCACTAGCCCCTACTCCGGGCTCCGGCTTCCTGACATCTCTTTCGATAAGAACTCTATGCTCACGGATGATCCCTTCGAGGTTGCTCAGAGCACGCTCTTCGTCCACAATCTGACAACCGAGATTTTTTGCAAGCAAAAGAGTTTGTCTTGCCTCCTCTTTAACATAAGCATCATCAGGATGGATAGTCGGCCCAGTTGGACCTCCACTAGGCTCAAAGCCGGGGGAAATTCGGGACCTCAAACAGGGCCCTAAGATCATCCCCATCCTCCTTATCATCCCCTTGCTCTAAGAGGGGGGGGTTTCAAACACCACGTCGACTTGACGATTCCTTTCCTTGTCCAAATTATTGCTAGAGTCTAGGCCGACCTCTAGTATCTCATGATTATACATCTTGCTATCCCTCCTCTCATCAGACGGACCAAATCTGTCAGACCTTACAATCTCCTCAGCTACCGGATCCTGGATTGCCTCCTTATTACTAACTGGCAACTTAAGAGAGTTTGGTTGCCGATCATAATCCCCTCGCACTCTGGTTGACATGTTGACACTTGGGCCAGCTGGCCGATCTGGAGCTGTAGTAACTTGCCCAGCTCTCCAAGGCTCGTCCCCCGTAGTGTAGGCCGCAGGATAAGGCCATCCACCTCCCCAACCTAGCCCATATCTCCACTGCCCGTCTTGGTCAATAAATTGGAGCGGCTAGTCCCAATATAATAATAGGGGTAAACCCACCCCAACATGGTGGGACCCGCATAGCACCATGACCAGCCAAAAGTTGCACTATCTGCTTTCCCACCATTCCAGACATCTTTCTGCTCATGCGCATTATTCTTACCAGACAACCCATCCTTTTCCTCCCCGGGAATGGTCTGCGCTGCCACCCTCTTGTCGGCCGCCCTTGAGACTCCAACCAGCACACGAAGCTTGGAGCGTCGGTGAGGTTCCCTAGGGCAAGAGAGTTCGATCGTCGTACCAGACTCGACCGTCACCACCATAGCATCGTCGGCGCAACCACAGCACTGACCGTGATCCACGCCACCACCACCCTGCGCTTCAGCTACATTCCCCAATTCCGTAGCAACAGCTCTATCCGGGGCTTCTGGATTAAATCCACCATGCGCCATGGACCCAGAGATCGAACCACCTGGAGCTCCCATCCTGACCTCATCGTCTTTCTGTTTGGACATCCCCGCGCCACCTACAGACCCCCCTTGCAGTTCGTACTTTGCTCGGCGAGCAAATAACTTAAAACCCATGAACCTACGTCCATGAACCTTCTTCACCGCCTGACTAACAAGAGAAGGGCTGGACAATTTAATGAAAGCAAAGGCCAGGTTGTTGTTAGAGTGTCGCCTCCTTGAGATGAAGATTCGTACGATGTTCTCGTCCATGCGCAGGAGCCACCTGAGGGCTCTGCCATCTGCCGCTCTGTTGATGTTGTCGATGAACAGAGAGCGTCCCTGGTTTCCACCACCATTGTTAACGTCAGAAACCTCATCGACCGAGGGACAGATCTCCGAGCTACAGCGCCTAGACCCACGGTACGGCTTCACCAGCCTGCTGCCCAACCGCTGGGGAGATCTGGAAGTCCGCACCTGCCTCAATCCCCACCGCAACTCCCTCCTGTGCCTGTCACTACTCCTCGCACTCGAACGAGAGACCCGCCGGTAAGCCTCCCTCTGCCCACGACTGAGCCTCCCACACCGCCTCGAACTACCAGGGCTCTGCCCCCGGTTGATAGAGCAGCTCCTCCTTAACCGTTGCCTTCCTCTTCGGAACCCACGCGTATCACGACTCTTCCATGCCCCACGGCATCTTCGGCTTTCACGGGAGGCTTGATTCTTCCATGCCCCACGGCTTCTTCGATTTTGGCAAGGAGCACTACCTCTTCGCTTACTCTTCTCTCTGCCTCTCTCTCTTCCGCTCTCTCTCATCACTCTTTTGTCTCCAACTAAAAAATTTCAAGAGACAGATGGTTAATTACGTGTCCTTTACAAATTGTTTTTTTAAACAACCTCCTTACTGTTAACCAACCATTACATAGGTGAGGGTACAAACCTAAGTATAGTCAGTTCGTATTAGTCAGATGAGAAGTCCCCACCTGTAAATGCCTGTATAATACCTACAATCCGTGATACAATTCTAACTGACTATAAGGATCTAGAGTCCCAACACTAATAAAAAAAATATTTTATATTTTTTTTATAATTATAGGCACAAGGCCTAGATTGCCCCAGGGCCAAGCAAGTAAACAGCAAGACAAAACCGACTCAAGCTTTACATACCTTTCTAGCCCTACCATTCAAAGAGACTATAGGAGGAACCCAATCCTATCTCTACTTAGCTTTCCTTTTGCCTCTTTTGACAATCTTGCTAACACGGTTTTATTTGTAACCATGGTTTAAAGTTTATATATCACAGTTATAAGCCAAACTGTCATAAAAAATGTAACAGCGCGACTTTATACCACGGTTTGTCCAGTAACCGTCGTTTTTAGAAAATAATAAATGACGGTTCCGACGAAACTTTCGTTTATAGTGTTGCCGGTGATATTATAAACCATGGTTCCTCGGACAACCGTCATTTATATTGCACGCCTTAGTATATAAACCACGGTTTTTTGGTGAACTGTGGTATATAGTCTTAGCGGGAATTTTAATTTTCGGCCCAAATTAACGCAGCTCTTTGTCTATACTCGTATATATTTCTCTCACTGTAATTTTGCAACTCACACTGGCAAACAACAATCGAACATGCTCTGCCATTCTCTTCAACTCCCGGTATTTTTTGCAACTCACACTGGGAACATGGAACTATGCTCTGCGCTATCTCTTCAACCTCACGGTAATTTCAAAATCCATACTGGCAAACAAGGAACACATGCTCTGCGCGCCTCTTCCTCATCTCCACTCATTGTAATTTTTGCAACCCTAACCGGCGAACAAGGAATATGCTCCGGCCTCTCTCATTCTCTTGTTTTCACGGTAATTTTTGCAACCCACACTGACGAACAAGGAACACATACTCTACGCCTCTTCCTCATCTCCACTCACTGTAATTTTTGCAACCCTAACCAGCGAACAATGAACATAGTCTACGCCTCATCCATTCTCTTTCACGGTAATTTTGCAACCCACCGGCGAACAAGGAACATATTGCGCCTCCATTCTTCACTCATTATTTTGCAACCCTAATTCGCAAACAAGGAACATACATGTTCTGGCCTCTTCATTCTCTTGTGTCTGCGCTTGGTTAAGATTACCAGATTGAAGGCGGCGCTTCTAAATCGCCGGTGATTTGAAAAAATATTCACAGACTATAAACCATAGTTTTATGTATAACTGTGGTTTATTCGTTGATTTTATACATTATATACCAAGTTTTAAGAAAAACTGTCATTTATTACTCACTATATACGACGGTTGTTGGCTCCAACCGTGGTTTAAAGTTGACAAATTCCGTGCGAAAAACACTTTAAAATGACGGTTTATAGAACCGTGATTTTTTATCTTCATTTACAACCACGGTTTTGAACCGTGGTTTTTAATTTTTTGACATTTTGCGATATGAACAACTACCACGGTTAAAAACCGTGGTATATAAGCAAAATAACCGTGGTATATGATGTTTTTTCTACTAGTGCAACTAGCTCATTGACAACACCCGAAACATAAGACCTAAGAAAATTAGGTGGGTTAACATAGAACGCGTCTCCATCAAAGGGAGCGACATCAAGACCGCAACATAAGTAAAATACTAAGATAAAAATCTTAAAAGTAGCCAAAGCATAGATCCTAAACCAAATGAGAACTTGTAACATAAGCAAACCCAAACCTTTGTAAAAAAAAAAAGCATAGCCACAGCACACCAAAACACGCTTATAGTCACTCTGGAGCTTAGGGGTGACAATTTTTACCCAACCCGATAACCCGACCCAAACCCTACCTGTAAATAGCGGGTATGAGTTAAGATCATTGACCCATTTAATTTTTGGGTCGGGTATGGGTTACCTAATATATATGGGTTGGGTATAGGTTAAGGGTTCTAACCCGAATTCAACCCAACCCGTTTACTTAATTTAATTAAAAATAAATAAATATGTATATATTTTACTTGGATATGTATTAATTCTATAACCATTAGTATAATAGCAAAAAAAATACTATCACTTCTTTAGGCCCACACAGATAATTATTTTATAAATCCAAATACATTCTCTAGGCCGTCTATATCCACCATTCACTCTTTGTTTGAAAACCTAAATACTATGTCAATCATTAGTTGCGCAAACTCCACCTGAAATACCCCTAATCTTAAAAAATTAATTAAATGATCTATTAATGATCTAAGAGGGTTAATAAACATCTAAATATTATTGGGGAACAATCTAAAAGATCTCAACAAGGCAAAACATGCCTTAAGATCGGTAAAGCCAAAAATGTGCTTTAAGACACCATAAAGATTGTATGACCTCAAATAGGATCCAAAGTGGATTCCTAAGTATTATAATCAAGTAAGGAACACAACAAAACTATTCTCAAAGAGAACTAAGCTCAGAAGCACCTTGCAACACAAAATGTGCACTAAAACACCTTAAAGCACATTTTTGTGAAATTGCCTTCTAAATTGGCTTTTAATGGGCTTAAAGGTTATAATTACCTTTAAATATGATAATATATCACATTATATCATATTAGGAATTTAATTCCAGAAATTTACAAATTTTTACAAATTTAATATTAAAATATTAATAAAACCCTAAAGGGGGGCCCGTTTGAGTCAACATTGAATAAGAATGGTCAAGAGGTCAAAGTTGACCCCTTGGACCACATGGAATCGGCATCCACAAGCAAGAAGAGGCTGGATTCACCACTTGCACATACAAGGGACAAGTCTCCAACACCACTCCTTAATTTAAGGAGACTACCTTTTACCTTTCTAATATATGGATTAAATTATACACTCATGCTCCATGATTGATTCAATCAGCCTCCAAAACCGTGTGAGACCAGCTCTTTCCCCTCCATTAACCGATGCCTTATCTCTTTGATGAGTCATTAACCATTAACAAAACATAAACTAATCAAAAGTTGCTTTTTCAATCAATTATGCTCATTTCAATCATTCCCTTCTCTCTTGCTCCATTCCAGCCGAGCTCCTTCAGTTTCCAGACCCTCTCAAGCTCTGTTCTTGAGCATGGAAGACAGATCTAACTCTTAAGCTCCTAAGGTAATGTTTTAAGGCTTATTTTAGTTCTTTTTCTTCATCTCTTCACTACCTACACTAAGATCTCGTGGCTCATCACTTCCTATGGCTTATTCTCAGTGTTTTAAGGTTAGAACACCAACCAAACTCGGCTGAAGCAAGTATAGGGACCTAGGTTTCCCAAATTTGCATTTTAAGGTAAAAACATACCTTAAGCTTCTCTACTCTCCATCCGATTTTCTCCTCTTGATTTTTATGAGTTTATACACTCATAATCTTCATATTTACATGTTCATTCAGTTGGTTAGCCTTTTGGAGCAAGGGTGGCCGAGATCTAAAGGAAATACCCTTCTTTAAGGCATTTTTTCAAGGTAAAACCTAATACCAAGGCAGCTTGTTGTTGTCTAGATATTTCCTATGTCTATATGGTGAATTTACCTTGTGGTGTGTCTAATTCAGGCCGAATCTCTTTGGAAGTTCCCTTGCATTTTTAAGGTGATTTTTGCCTTAAATCTTACATTAATTGTTCCTTATGGTTAAGCTCAAGCTTGGAGTATAACCATATCTTATTTTGGTGTATTAAACATGTCTAAATGATGTGGTGAATTTTCCCTCAAGTGACCGAGTTCATACAAGGAGAAATCAAGGTATAAACACCTTAAAACTTATGATTTTATGAATTTTTAGCATATACAATTAATATGCCGATAGTGGAGTTAAACATATGGGTTATATTAACCTAAAAATGGAAAAAAATGACTAAGATAAATTAAGCTAGTCATTTAAGAGATTTAATTAACATAATGGTCAAATTATGACATTATGTGGAAAAATATTTAAGCTACAGCAAGGCCATGAGCTTACACTATATTTTGGGCAATTTATGTGTAATTTTATGTTATAAAGCAAAGTTGTAATAAGGCCATGTCATTAGGCCATTTTAATTTAAGTTTATAAGCTTATTTAGTTAGATTTATGCTTATATAATTAAGTTTGGGGCCAAACCGTAATTATTGGTAAAATATAAAGTCGTGGGCTTAATTTAGAGGAATTTAGGGTTTTTAAATGAATTTAATAAAAATTATAACATTTTATAAAGTTTTGGGTCAAAATTGTAAAAATAGAAAACTATGGGGTATTATTGGTGATTACCGAAAGTTTGGTTCCAATTTGGTATTAGAAGTCAAAGTTGACTATATAGGAGACTTTGACTAAGTTTGGAGAATTTAAGAAATTAAAATACTACCTTATATTAAGATAAGTATTAAATTGTAAAAGATTTATAAGAGATGGGGTTATAATGTAATTTCCGAAACTTTGGGGTACTAAATGGGATTTAGTACAGTCCTTAAGTTATTAGGAATTTTTAGAAATTTATTTGGTTAAATTTGGAGTTTACATGAAATATATAAGTATAATATATGATATTTTATAACATTGTTACAAATGGGTAAAAACCGAGATTTATAGAAAGTATAAGGTTAGGAATAATGTTTATAACCTTTTGGTATAGTTTGGTAATTTTTGGAGTTATATATAAGATTTTATAAAGACATATGTATAATATATAGTTTTAATGATATTAGAAAACTATGTATTATAAATTGGGAAGATTTGGTAAATATACAAAGTTTGGTGGTGGGAATTTAATTAAAACAGTCCTAGGGTCTGTTCGAAGATTATAGCCTTTAAAAACTATAGGTTATAATTATATTAAGGTTTAAGGATTATAACATAAGGTATATATTATAGGTGTAACAATGAAATATAATTTGAGGATGATTTGTGATTTATAGAAGTTTAGTGGTATATGAAAGCCGAATTATATAAGGGTTGTTTGGTATTTTAAAACAATTTACAACTATATGTTATAATTGTTTTAATGACATAAATGTCATAATATATGTTATATAACTATAATGTAACATTATATTAATTATGTGGTGGATTTTGTAAATATTTAAGAACATAGGTGCTGTTCGGAAATATTAACATTTTTAAATGAAATTTATAATATGGTTTTTAATGTTATAAGAGTTATAACATTTATAATATAAGAGGTATTCATTAAAAAGAATGAATATATATTATAAGACTTACCATATAATAAATAGTTCCACAATACAAGTATATAAATAAATAAATGCTATGGTGTAGAAAATATAATATGGTTCAATAACCATGTACTTTCATAATTAAAATGATATAAGATAAAGGGAAAAGAATTACAAACATTGGATATGGAATTCTAATGTTAAGAGTGTACATGGGATAATAAGGATTTATATAATCCAAAGTATTGTTTACATATGAATGATACCACATTGAACTTGGAAAAAAAAAAACCTTAGAAAAATAAATACTAAGGTGAGATGTATAGTACATGACAAAGAATCATACATGCAATAAAGAAACAAACAGTATGATATACAAATATACATTAAGTTACATGCGATAACAAAGTTCAACAAAAAGTATATAAACATACGAGACAAGACTGTGCATGTAATATAACATCTTTTCCAAATCTCGAGTTAAGCCGAAAACCCGACAAATGTTGACAGCTAATAACGGGGGATTAACCGGGAGGTATTAGTGACGGTACGGGGTACCGTAGAGTTATGTTGTTATACGGGATGCTAATCAGTAGAATTATGTATTGTTTAGACTGTTAGAGGCGACGCACGGAGCATAGGATCTTGCTGATTCATACTCCACCGTAATACTCATCAGGGTGAACGGTATGTTGTTATGTGTCTCTGATTGTCTCTGAGGGCTTCCTCAGTTCAGACTTCTGTGTGATCTGTGATAAGATTGTTTGTCTGAATGTGTTAATTAATATGCATGAATTGTATATGTATAGCTGCTTATTATTTACTGTTGTTGAGTTAACAGTATCGGTTCGTATATATGGACCTATATATAAAACGAACTAGCGGCTATGGTGCTATCTTATATGGAGTATAAGGATCGTCAAAAAAACATTGTAGCACTAGGATAATAAGATATACATATTATCCGAGACTTTTATACGGAGCATTGGCCTTTTTAAACGCCGCTCTCGTATCTAACACTGGATCCCGAGTTTACAGACTCCGGATTGGACTATTGACCTTAGTCTGCTGTGTTAGGGAAAAAAATGGTAATGCGATGCGATGGTATAATTAATTAATGGAAAGATAGTAAAGCCAAGAGGATGTGGCTCTTGGTGCGCGCTGTGATCACAAAAACGATACCAGGATGTCCGCGTAAGGGTCCGTAAGTATCAAGAAAATTTCCTGTGAGCTAGAATGGCTCGTTAATCGGAGACTCTACCGTTGTAGTGGCTACTGCCGTGGGTGACCCGCCATAATTTATGGGTAATTTAGAGACATGTCGTTTTAACGAGACATTGTCACTAGGTATAACTGAACAATTAATATAGTTGAGACTTGTACCATGACGAACAATATTGGTTTCTACACCATGGACGGGAATTAATACTTGTTTATTGTTCTCGTTGTATCGCCTTGTTGTTCATTGGTTATAATGTGTGATTATATTATGTACATTGATGGTTGTGTTATTGTATGGATATTATTGTTAAATGTTTTACAGTTTAAATATTAAAACGGTATTGCATGTAACGAACCTCATGCTCTCGACCAATTAATTGAGGGGTTCGAGGGGGCATGACGGGGCATGTGATAACATACTCAGCAGGGGCTGATTCCATACCACAAACCATTTTTATTTCAGGAGATTAGCTGGTGGGTCGACGCGGGGCGCGACGGTTGTGATATTACTGTTGGTTAAAACTTGTTACGGTTGGTACTAATGTTGTTTTGGACTCGGGTTGTGTAAACCGAGGTGTATTTTGGTTAGATGCTCACGAGTACGGTCTGTAATAATCGGTCGTTGTTGGATTTGTTTTTAAATGTTTAAGTACTACTATCTATCTCTTGTGGTCACTGCGGGAATACGTTTCGCAAGTTGATTATCAGGTAATTCGTTATCACCCGTATGGGCGAGTGATAACAGTGACACCATTAGAGCGACAGTCTGTTATTTACCGCTGCGATTTATTCATTATTTGCGACATTTATAGGATAATTAGGAGCCGAACTAGTAGGGCTATTACACCACCGTTCACACTATTTTATCCGCACAATAACGGCTATAGGTTAAGATTATTAACCAATTTAATATAATGTTGACATTTGGAAAAATGGCACATAATGATTCAAAATAAATGACCATCATGTGCACGCTTTTATGGACGACTGATCCTTCTACAGAAAAACAAGAGTATTTGTATTTAAACTGGTTAAACAGGTCGGGTTTGGGTTCAATGATTTTATATGAGTTGGGTATCAATTGAAAATTTGTAACCCGATTATTTTTGGGTCGGGTATGGGTCAATACAATTTTAATCGGGTTGAGTATGGGTGAGCTTCAACCCGACCCATCAACCCAAATTGCCACCCATACTGGAGCTATGCCATTCTTGGTGACTATAACCAGCTAAGATCATTTTTCCTGCCAGTCCTCGGTGCCACCAGGGAACACCGCCATCTCACTCGTACCAACCACCCAACCATGGATTGGAATTTCTCTGCCCAAGCTTCGTTGTTCATCAACATAGAGGAGTGGGGGATGTACAAATCGCTTACCAAATACATATTCATCATTGTCCTGAATAACATTATGAAAACAACATGCAAGCAAAGATGAGAAGCCAACTTATTCTCTCCTCAAAATATGCATGCACCAATAGTGGAGAGACAGGGGAAACTGGTGCAGATAAGAAGATGAAGGATTAGCACCCATTCTCCACCAACGATGACCAGAAAATACAGTGGCAATAAAATGGAAGGAGCAGAGCACATGAGGAGATCAAAACTTTAGATTGTCGGCTTCAAAAAACCAATCCCGTCCACTTCCTTCATGGATAAGAAGCCGATTACCCAATTCCTCATCATCCTAATCTTGGGTTTCCATGAGTGTAAGTCAATTGATTTAAAAATAGCAAAATATATAGGTTTCAAATAAAGTTAGAAACTGAGAAAATGTAGTAGAGAAATTGGAAAATTTTGGGCAATTTTAGGACATGCAACCTAGGGAACCAAAGGAATTAGGAAGAGAAACTTAATTATGGGTTGTGGGGAAAAGAGGAGGGAGGAGAGTAGGGAGCTACATCATGAGTATGTCCTTTACAATTGTTGGACAAATGTGTAGCACATATTTATTGGGAGCTAAAATTGTTGGCATGCTAAATGATTACATTTATTGCCATATGTCATCTAGGTAATGGTCAAATTTTCAAAATTTGCTTTTGTCTTCTCACCTCGGTTTCCGCATCTACTCACAAAAATTGCAGTTTAATTATAAAGGTTGAAATACCTGCATTTTAATTAAAATCTTTGTACCTAACGCACTCGTGGGTCTGCTCCAAGATGCGCAGGCCCCACGTTACAGGTTTCTCGTTGGTCATGAGTTAGCCCCACCGTTTGACGTCAGCTACCCTGACAGTTGTCAAATAAACAAAGTAGAGGAGAAAAAGTGGGACCCAACTATCAGCTGTCGAGTTTCAACTGCCAACCACCAAAATAAATAAAGTAGAAGAGCAAAAGTGGAAATGATTTTGCAAAAGCTGTTGTCAGCTGTCAATAAGAATATTGTAGAGAGAAGAAAAAAAATGGGAAGCTGTCAACTGCTGGTTTGGTTCATCAAACGGAGCCATTAGTCAACCCTTCGGAGACTGTTTGGAGTTGACGTCATGGGACAAGTCCAAATGTGTGAGTGCGACCGCCCGCTCTTCCCTTTGCTTTTGACTATAAATAATACTCTCTACATTCAAAAGCTTAAGTCGTTTTAAAAAATAGTACACTAATTGAGAAATATAAAAAAATGGCGCACGTATCTCTACTTTTCATATTTCTATCTGAATAATAGTTACTTTTACATTAGATACTAGGGTTAAACATGGAAAATTATATGTCAAAAAGCTAAAACGACTTATTTTAGAACATTATTTGAATACTAAAACGACTTATATTACTGAATGAAGAGAGTATAAATGTTTTAGAGAAAGACTATGCTTTCTTATGCACAATGAACTTATAATACTCATATCTGCTCCCTAGTGAAAACCTCCCTACTATGCTCATAAGATAAAAACTGCAACTTGCACATCATAAATAAGTTAAACAATTCTAAAATTTGTATAATCTAGCTCTGGGGAACTCACGATAATTATGATTTGGGGTGTGTAAATATTATCAATTTCAGTGAATTTTACTTTTTTATATATTGTATCAAAAAATAGGTTTACTGTATTGAAATTTTAGTTTGGTTTACCGTATTGATTTTTCAATCGGTTTTGGTTTTAGTTACGGATTATTTTTTATAAAACCGATTTACCGTGAACTGTACCAATATATTTTAAAGTTAGACTTTTGTATTTTAAAAATTATCTATACCTGATGACTATAGTGTAACACCCCTACCGTTAATACAGTCATTACCGTCCAATTTCCTTGTGCTACCAGATTCACGCAGCGGATACATATTTACATACAGTGGGTGATACAATGCCGTTAGCCACCCACGTGACTAACAAGGCTACGACTACTACATACAACATCGGTCTGATGGACCGGAATCCCGAGTGCTACACATCTATAATACATACTCCATTACACAATGAATACTACAATGTTCCATTCACCACTTTACTCCTTACAATACCATACAATACAATATTCATAACCGAGTTTACTAAGTTCCTTACACGAATACAATACCTCTTTCAATTTCATTCATACTCATTAAGAGTCTATATCTACTCAATCCTCACCTCTCCATACTTACAATGCACAAGGTGTACCCCCTAGGTACACTACTACCTCAGGGCTACAAGTTCAATACTATTCTCTACAATCTACACTGACACTGGACTCTTATTGCGACCATGTCTGCTTCGGGTACCTGCACACTAAAAATGTTCCCCCTAGGGGGTCAGCTTTCGCTGCATATGATAACCGTATACCCCGCGTACTAGTGAGGGTACGCCGACCACTTGGTCGAATACATGCAATTGATTTCATTCAAACATACATGCATACATGCTCTTCTATTCACAATACTATAATACTTTACGCAAGGTAATACACGTATACACTCCAACACATACAAAGAGATTATACAAGTCCAACAATGCTTACTTACCTTCTTCCTAAATACACATTCACGATACATGCACAATACATACTCATTACATACTCAATCCATACACAATACATATACAATGCCCAATGCTTTGTTAGCTTCATTTGTCCACCCGGGTTAATCGGGTGGAGATTACTCTTTTACTCGTTACACGATACTTACGCATACATACTCATACTTTACTTACTTACTTACTCAAGTCAAGTTGTCGGGACCTCCGGCCCGGGGACTACCCTGTCCCACCACCGGGATTTACTTGGTTCACCAATCTAGGATGCTACCCATTTAAGGGGTTTGGGCCGTGGACCAGTTTAAGAACCAGGAATCGGATCCAACCTCTTGTGTTTCCTCATCCTCACGCGTGGCCGAAACTATATCGGACTTCTACTCATTCCAATTTATCCAATACTTAAGTTAGGAGTTAGGTAGTTAGGAATTAGTAGAAGTCATTCATTCAAGCCACATACACAAATACATTGCTCAAGTACACATCCATACAAAATACAATACAATATACAAGTACACTACTTATTACAAATGCACCTCATCATCATTCATATATTTCATGAATTATACAAACTATTGTTCAAGCCAAATATCAAGAACAACGTAAACAAGCACAAGTAAGTGCAATATAGTCCGATTCATGCCTTTATCTTATTAGGTGATCAAATAAGCACACAAATTGGGGTAACCAGATTAGGATACAGGGTATGAAGAAACCATACCTTCTTACCGGAATTTACTTTACCGGGTGCTCCCTTGTTCCTTTGGTTCCCTCTTGTTCCTTGATTCTTATCCACGAACCAATGACTACATGTCAAATGGTTCAATCAATACTAAGCATTACAATGCACACATTACTACTACTCCCGTACTTACCCTGTTGTACCGTTGTTTCGGTTTAACTTAATGTTCATATACTGACTACTCTCTTAATTTTCCAACTTGTTTATACCTTCAATGACCTTTAAACATCATTAATTAAGTGCTAATTATCTTATAATATCATTACCATTCACTTCCTTACCTTAATACCCATTTAATACACTTAATTTCACAAGTTTTGGTTGGTCCGGGACCTTGTCCGAGTCTTAAGTCCCGGACCAACACTGGTCCTAACTCTCGGGCACATTTTCTACTATGGTCCGGGACCTTGTCCCCAACTCAAGTCCCGGACCAGGCGCTTGTTAAACTCTCGGCTAGTTTTCTCACTATGGTCTGGGACCTGTCCCCAACTCAAGTCCCGGACCAGACACAGTCTGTTACTCTCGACATGGTTTTATACACTGGTCCGGGACTTAGTCCTGGACTAAGGTCCCGGACCCTGCTAAATTTCTACAGATTTTAAGTTTCTCTTAATCTGTTACAAACCAAACTTTGCCTAATTAATTCCCCATTGTTCCTACACTTAATCATACATGTTTAAGCACCTAGTTAAGCCTCTAAACATGCTCAATTCCATTACTAGCCCATTACTCCTTTTCATACCAATTCACACACATATTTTCTACATTTTCATTCCAGCACTTACATCTTTTTCCTTAGTTGTGTTTGCTACAGATTTTGGTTCCTACTTCCTCCATACATAACCTCCTCTCCTTATGCCACTTCCAAGGCCTACAATGCATTATCTTGCCTCCTCAAGTTCAACACTCATTTCACTAGGTCTTGCACACAAGTTCTCCTAGTTTCTCCAATACCTTTCAACAACTCTTGCTACAGATTTTTACCTTCTTATTTCTCATACTACAACTACTACACCATGGTCATTAAGCATCTCTACTATCCCCCAATACATGCCTTGGTTCTCCCATTCACCAAGTCATCCCTAAATGCACAATTCCTACCAAAATTTTGCCATAGTTCATCTACTTTTCTTACTTCTCCTCACACATACTTTGCTCATCAAATTCATCCCTAACCTAGCCACACCCATACAAGGGTCCTACCAGCAATCAATACAATACCAATACCTAAATATTTCCATCAACAACAATACTAATACACATACACAATCCATTTGGCTCTATGGCCCACAACTCACATACTTGCTCATAAATACTAAAATTTCCACAACTACACTACTAATACAATAGTTTAGTTTCTTTTATTGGTTTGCCCATTCCCATTACTCCAATGCATTAAAAAAAATTAGCATTGAGAAGGAGCTCTTACCTTGAGCTTATATTTCCTTCATTCCTTTCAAATTCTTCTCCTCTCTTTCTTGCACAAATCGGTCACATGGGTAATGGAGTTGCCAAACTCCATTCCCATCACCCAAGGCACACAAAATAAGTATATTTAACATACTAACCCCTTAATTAATGCTACTTCATAGAAATGTTTAGAACACTAATTTTAGGGTTTACCTTTGGAGTGTTTTAGGAGGGGTTTTAGCCCTTGGTTCAAGAAGGTGAATCCACCACCATTGCAAGGTTGATATTATGCTCAAAAGAGAGAGAAATGGAGTGTTACAAAGGGTAAAAATCGGCTATGAAACAAGATGGAGAAAACATGAGTTTTTCATGTAGATTTTTACCTTAATGGAGAGAGGGGACTCCAAGCTACACATTGATGCTATTTTCTTCACCAATGGGGTATACCCATGGAGATGAACTTCCTCATTTTTGGATTTTGAAAAGAGAGAAGTGTAGAGGATGATGAGGGGAGTAAGAATATGTATATATTTTTACATTTGGAGCTCACATGGAGATGGAGCATGGAGGAGAAAGTGAGAAGCCATTGAAGCTTCTCTTTGGAGCTTCAAAATCGCCCAACCAGAAGAGAGAGGAGGGAGAAATCGGATGGGTGAGGAAGGAGGGAAAGAGAAAAGAGAAAGGTGAGGTGAGAGAGTGTGAGGGTTTGCTTTTTACTTTATTGCTTTTAGCTTTTTGCTCTCTTAGTTAATTAGCTAGTTACATGTGTGTGTGAGGGGGTTATTTGACTTATTAAAATCGGTCCCACAAAGTATTACTAGTTGGAGCATTTTTTGTCTTTTACAGAAAACGCTCGTTATTTTACCCGGTTTAGGGACTATTCACTAACCGGGCCCGTTTTTCAGAATTTTTTCGTTTCTTTAATTTTATTGGTTATTAAGCTTCCTTTAATACTTAATTATTGTTATTTAATAACTTATAATTTTTACGGTTTTGTTTGACCACTTAAAATCACGTTTTCGGGTTTTTCCTCGATAAACACGCGCTAAAGCTCTATTAGCGTTTTAATACATTATTTGGATCCGTTTTCTTCGGGGGTTGTTCCCATATGTTATTTAGGCCTTGTTAAGCCTTTATAATCCATATAATACGCTAACCGAGGTCTCATACCTCCTATGGTTATTTAACGCTTATTTAGCGTTTTTCGCTTTGTAAGCGTTTCTTTATTTCTTTTGGATTTATTTTTCCTTACCAATATTACTTAAGCATTATTAGGCTATTAAATACCTATTAGGATAATTTTAATCACTATATTTAAGTTTGGGGTATTTCAATCTACCCCCCTTAAGAACTTTGTCCTCAAAGTTGTTCGAGGTTATTGGATTACTATACTTACTTACTTATTTATGCTTGCCTAATATCAAAGCCATACATTCCTCCTCCTTACAATTCCCAAATTCATTACTCAAGGTTTCTACATTCCTTACCATATCGATATACCATAATTACTCTAATCCGCATCACATCCAACCATCCGGTTTTACTCTACAAGGTTTATACATACCTACAGTGCAAAGCTATCCCCAAAGCAATGCAATACTCATTACAATCCCGCAGGCACTCAGGTCATCTTGACACAAGACTCCTCTATGTTCCGCTGCCCTTGAAATAATACAACATGCTACACTACTATCTGTGGAGGGTGATTTTTCGGTATGAGGGGGGTCTATCTAAATATGGTTCTTGACTGAAAAGCCTAGATCCTAAAATGCCATTCTGTGGAGGGTGAAAACCCGTTATTCATGGCATCCCTCAAATACCTACTGAATCGTCCGTCTTTCCCAGAAAGCCTATGGGGAGTATTAGTGAACACTACACCCACTCTCAATGGGCTCCACGCGGACTTATGCCTCTATAAGGCGGAATTGACTAGAGTCGCCACCTAGTTTGACCTAAAGAACTAGGAAAGGATGAGAAGGGGGGTTCTAAGAACCGTTAATTGACTCTGAGATTATTACCTATGGATAGGACTTATCTGGTCAGGTCAGAGATTCTATTGTGGGTTCGTACTGGGTTACACCCCTCAGAAGTGGCAGCGACCACGACTTCGGATTGGTGCCCGAGGAAACCTCGGTCTCCAATTGTCAGGATTGTCTTCTTTCAAAACCTTATTAAAGAGATTCATTTAAAAGCCAAAGGATAGGATTGAGTGCAAATTGAGGGTTTAGATGAATTAGAAGAGTTTGGAGAATGGGCTAGTCTTGAAATATTGGTCGGGTTTTTTGAGGTGTTCTGGGAAGTTGAATATGTTGAGGTGCAATTCGGGTTTTAAGGATGGTCGGGGTGAAAGGGGATATTTGGTTTGCAGGTATTCGGGTTCTGAAGGTTTCTGGAAGTCTTCAAGAATTGACTTAGAGTTGGTTAAAAGGAGGATTGAGAATTGCTTATGGGTTCTAGAGCTCTAATGGGAATGTTGGATCAGATGATTCAGAATTGTCTCTCTTAAAGTTTTTTTTAAAACTAAAAACCATTTTTGTTGTAAAAGGGCGGATAATCCCAAGGGATTACCCTATGTACCCCCTCGAACACGACACTTAATTAATGGTAAGTGCCGAGGCTCGAAAGATGGGGCAATGAATTTATGTCGAAAAATAGGATTCAGAGAAACACCATGAATGAGATGTTCTCAGTCGAATCCTAATAACGTCTCTAACTCCCGAGTTTTAAAACATTAAAAATCAAAACATTGAAATCGAGTGGAAGGGAGTTAGATGATTCTAAAATCCCGGCTGCAACTAGGAAGGCCGTTACTTCCCTAGCGCCCCGCCTTGTAGAAATCTAGGCTGCAATTAGGGGAGGTTTGTCACCCTAATGCCCGCCTAAAGAGATCCAGACTGCGACAAGGGAGGTTATGACCCCAGTGCCCCGCCTCGGATTTTTATTTTTAGAAGAGAGACAAGTGATGTCTAACAAGGAAGAAAACGTTCTTTAAAGGTGTTAGACACCACTTGTTCCCCGAAAACAATTTATTTGAGCTGAAGACTAAGTCTGAAAACTTTTTGAAGTTGTTCGGAATTCTCAATAGAGAAACACTGATTTCGGGAAAGGTTTTTAGGAGAAAACTTTCTGTATATGTGAGAAGAACTTTCTGCAATGGAGAAGAGCTTTCTGTGATGCGAGAAGAGTTTTC
>CM041776.1:316882256-316904976 GCA_023374045.1 Limonium bicolor | reverse complement strand
GGTGATCTACGCCCGAGAGAGGAGGCATCGAGTCTACACAAAGCGGAAGGATGAGCAGGAAAAGGAACTGAAACAACGTGAAGGTAGTGCTTGGCCAGAGGTTCGGACCTGATGCCTGCCTACACAGAAGTAGTTACTTCTTATGACTGGTTTTTTTGTTATATATTATATCTTCTGGTGGGGTGCTGTGTACATGGAGCTGGGGGTTATATATATACATATAATATGGTTTATAGGGATAGTTCTAGTTATGATGGTCAATCAGCAAATCATGTAGTATTTGTTTTCTATATATGATATATGATATATCTACTATGGCTTACGGATTGGGAGTATTAGGATGGAGTCTTAGGATTATCTTTCCTTTTTGAAAGGAAGGGAGTATAAGGAGGACTATCTCGCATGTTTTGGGGTTAATCTCGGTACATGTATATAAAAGCGTAATATATTTTCATTGTAACCCTCCATTTTTAATACGAGATGAGATGAGCAAGTACATGAAACACTGAAAAGCGCAAAAACAAGTCGCCTCGTATGCAAAGAGCAGCAACATAAGGTAGGATTAGGATTTAGGAAGATTACTTCATAAAACTAAAACGCCAATTGACTCTTAAATATAACTAAACAAATTCTTTGTTCTGTACAATAGCAATCTGTTCAGAACGGAAAAAAACTCCTTTGAAGCGAGCGAATTCCCCTCGTTGAAGCTCCAACCACAATTGAACGGTTTGCCGAATCGAGTCTAACACATTCACTCGCACATGTCAGCATACACGATGCTAACTTTAGCATACTTGTTTAATCTAATCCTTGAACGAGGGGGAAGAAAAGTAGATAGGAGTGTAATGACGGGATTCAGATGTGGGGAAGTGGGTAGGGTGTTGGAGAAAGTGATGGTTAGGTATTTTTCTTCTATACGTAGCTACTGGAAGCCTGCCCATCCATCCTGCTATAATATACTATATGCCCAATCAGCTTGCCCCCGTTTGGGGCAGAGTAAAGGTATATGGCTTAGGAAATGGGGATAGTAAAGTACGCTGCTTAGACCATGTTTAATCAATAAAAGGTTTAATCTCCATCCACTAGAGTTACTCACTAGACCCATAAAATATTAATGCTCTTAAGATTTTTTTGTGAATAACTTATTCATGAGAATATATTTGCCGAGTATTCCAAAAATTGATCAAAGGGATATTCTATACAAAACAATGGTCTGGTCGGGTAGAAGACGAGAGATCGGAAAATAATTGAAATATTATAACATGTGGTCGGCTCGGGCTATATATATGAATATCGGCAAAAATCGCGGAAGCAATAGGATGGATGGTTCTAAAGAATCTAACTCTTTTTAATATGATAAGAAGCTAGCTATAAGAATATTCAACTCTTATATGTTTAATGCTCCCAACAAATTATGAACGGCTAGTTCTTAGTCTATAACACCTTTCTCCCACAAAATGACTATTCCCATTGTATTCCTACGTGTTTCCAGCGTAAACTCTGCGCACGTAATGCTAATCTAGGTGGCGGAAAAAAAATAAGCAAAGATGGATCATTCTCCTGTCAATTAGTGAAGATTTAAGCTATACACGTGGATACGACATTTTTAATAGCCAAGCCACGACGAGGAATGGCAAAAGTCCTGGAATCAAACTTATAAAATATAACAGCGCGACCTTATACCCACGGTTTGTCCATAAGTTGTTTTTTAGAAAATAATAATGACAGTTCCGATGAACCGTCGTTTCTAGTGTTGCCGGTGATATTATAACCACGGTTCCTCGGGCAACCGTCATTTATATTGCACGCCTTAGTATATAAACCACGATTTTTTTGTGAACCGTGGTATATAGTCTAAGCGGGAATTTTAATTTTCGGCCCAAATTAACGCAACTCTTTGTCTATTCTCTTATATATTTCTCTCACTATAATTTTGCAACTCACACTGGCGAACAACAATCGAACATGCTCTGCAACTCTTCTTCATTCTCTTCAACTCCCGAGAATTTTTGCAACCCACACTGGGAACATGGAACTATGCTCTGCGCTATCTCTTCAACCTCATGGTAATTTCGCAACCCATACTGGAAAATAAGGAACACATGCTCTACGCACCTCTTCCTCATCTCCACTCACTGAAATTTTTGCAACCCTAACCGGCGAACAAGGAACATGCTCCGGCCTCTCTCATTCTCTTGTTTTCGCGGTAATTTTTGCAACCCACACTGGCAAACAAGGAACATATACTCTACGCCTATTCCTCATCTCCACTCACTGTAATTTTTGCAACCCTAACCGGTGAACAATGAACATGGTCTACGCCTCATCCATTCTCTTTCACGGTAATTTTGCAACCCACCGGCAAACAAGAAACATACATGTTCTGGCCTCTTCATTCTCTTGTGTCTGCGCTCTGTTGAGATTACCATATTGAAGGAGGCGCTTCTAAATCGCTGGCGATTTGGAAAAAAAAAATCAGAGACTATAAACACGGTTTTATATATAACCGTGGTTTATTCATTGATTTTATACATTATATACCACGGTTTTAAGAAAAAATGTCATTTATTACTCACTATATATGACGGCTGTTGGCTCCAACCGTGGTTTAAAGTTGACAAATTCCGCGCGAAAAACACTTTAAAACGACGGTTTATAGAACCGTGAGTTTTTTATCTTCGTTTAAAACCACGGTTTTGAACCATGGTTTTTAACTTTTTGACATTTGCAATGGGAGAAAATACCACGGTTAAAAATCGTGGTATATAATGATTTTTCTACTAGTGCAACTAGCTCGTTGACAACACCTGAAACATAAGACCTAAGAAAATTAGGAGGGTTAACATAGAACGTGTCTCCATCAAAGGGAGCGACATCAAGACCGCAACATAAGTAAAATACTAAGATAAACAACCTTAAAAGTAACCAAAACATAGATCCTAAACCAAATGAGAACTTGCAACATAAGCAAACCCAAACCCTTGTCCAAAAAAAAAGCATAGCCAGAGCACACCAAAACACGATTATAGTCACCCTGGAGCTTAGGGGTGGCAATTTTTACCCAACCCGATAACTCGACCTAAACCCAACCTGAAATAGCAGGTATGAGTTAAGATTATTGACCCATTTAATTTTTGGGTCAGGTATGGTTACCTATTAAATATATGGGTTAGGTATGGGTTAAGGTATCTAACCCAAATTCAACCCGACCCGTTTACTTAATTTAATTAAAAATAAATAAATAAATATGTATATATTTTACTTGGATATGTATTAATTCTATAATTAACCATTAGTATAATAGCAAACAAAAATACTATCACTTCTTTAGGTCCACACAAATAATTATTTTATAAATCCAAATACATTCTCTAGGCCATCTATATCCACCATTCACTCTTTGTTTGAAAACCTAAATATTATGTCAATCATTAGTTGCGCAAACTCCACCGTTCACACTATTTTATCCGCATAAATAATGGCTACAGGTTAAGATTATTAACCAATTTAATAGAATGTTAACATTTGGAAAAACGGCACACAATGATTCAAAATCAATGACCGTCATGTGCACGCTTTTGTGGATGACTGATCATTCTGTAGAAAAACAAGAGTATTTATATTTAAACGGGTTAAATGGGTCGGGTTTGGGTCCAATGATTTTATATGGGTTGGGTATGAGTTGAAAATTTGTAATCCGATTATTTTTGGGTCGGGTATGGGTCAATACAATTTTAATCGGGTTGGGTATGAGTGAACTTTAACCCGACCCATCAACCCAAATTGCCGCCACTACTAGAACTATGCCATTCTTGGTGACTATAACCAGCTGAGATCATTTTTCCTGCCAGGCCTCGGTGCCACCAGGGAACGCCACCATCTCACTCGTACCAACCACCCAACCATGGATTGGAATTTCTTTGTCCAAGCTTCGTTGTTCATCAACAGAGAGGAGTGGGAGATGTACAAATCACTTACCAAATACATATTCATCATTGTCCTGAATAACATTATGAATACAACAACATGCAAGCAAAGATGAGAAGCCAACTTATTCTCTCCTCAAAATATGCATGCACCAATAATTGAGAGACAGGGAACACTAGTGCAGATAAGAAGATGTAGGATTAGCACCCATTCTCCACCAAAGATGACCAGCAAATACATAGGCGATAAAGGAGCAGAGCACAAGAGGAGATCAAAACTTTAGATTGTCGGCTTCAAAAAACCAATCCCGTCCACTTCCTTCATTGATAAGAAGCCGATTACCCAATTCCTCATCATCCTAATCTTAGGTTTCCATGAGTGTAAGTCAGTTGATTTAAAAATAGCAAAACATATAGGTTTCAGATAAAGTTAGAAACTAAGAAAATGTAGTAGAGAAATTAGAAAATTGTGGGCAGTTTTAGGACATGCAACCCAGGGAACCAAAGGAATTAGGAAGAGAAACTTAATTATGGGTTGTGGGGAAAAGAGGAGGGAGGAGAGTAGGGAGCTACATCATGAGTGTGTCCTTTACAATTGTTGGACAAATGTGTAGCACATATTTATTGGGAGCTAAAATTGTTGGCATGCTAAATGATGACATTTATTGCCATATGTCATCTAGGTAATGGTTAAATTTTCAAATTTGCTTCTCTTTTCTCACCTCAGTTTCTGCATCTACTCACAAAAATTGCAGCTTAACTATAAAGGTTGAAATACTTGCATTTTAATTAAAATCTTTGTACCTAACGCACTCGTGGGTCTGCTCCAAGATGCACAGGCCCCACGTTATAGGTTTCTCATTGGTCATGAGTTAGCCCCACCATTTGACGTCAACTACCCTGGCAGTTGTCAAATGAACAAAGTAGAAGAGAAAAAGTGGGACCCAAAAATCAGCTATCGAGTTTCAACTGCCAACCACCAAAATAAATAAAGTAGAGGAGCAAAAGTGGAAATGATTTTGCAAAAGTTGTAGTCAGCAGTTGATAAGTGGTGAAATAGTGCTTTCTCAAGGTCTTTATTCACCGTCATTTTATTCGGCGCATGACTTATTTCACCACTTTATGGAGTATTTTTGTGATTATTAGTGATCTTATACTTTTGACATATTCAAATAGGTAAATACTCATATGAGTACATTTTGAGAGCTTAATCTGAGAATGCATCAATGTTCGAGCACCTCGGGAAGGATGCCAAGCCAACGGGAAGCATCGGGAGAATTCCGGCACAAAAGAAGGACATTCTGGGGCCAACCGACCTTGTTAAGGTCGGTCCGACTCTGCCCAAGCCGTCCCAAACACACTGGAATCTACTGACCTTGGGACCGACCTTGTCCAAGGTTGGTCGAGCTTAAAAATCCTGTCACGTGCTCCCTTCTAAGAGAGTCCGACCAACCACACACAACTCCAGCCTGAAACAAGAGAAAGAGAGGTGAAAATAGAGGAGAAAAGAAGAGAAGAAAGGAGGAAGAAGAAAGTGAAGATTTCTACCTCCATTGAAGCTTGGAAGCTCCTCTAATGGCTAATTCTCCCTTCTCCTTGCTCTTTCCTTTAGCTATGGCTGAGTAGTTCCATTTGTATCCTAGGATGAGGGTTTGAACCCATTTTGCTCATTGAATGCTAGAAACCTAACTCATTTATTACTCTTGTTTTATTCCCTTCAATGTCAATTAATGCACTAAATTGATCTCTTATTGCATTTATGGTGGTTTCATTCAATATTTGAGCTTGAGTTTGGAACTAGACCAACAAGGGAGTAAACCATAACTTTTGCTTTCTTGATTTTGGGAGTGAATGCTTAGGGCTATTGATTAAGAGTGCTTGCTTAATGCTATTTGATGACTTGAACCTCCTTTAATTAAGGGGTTTGATAATTTAGGTAAGAATTGGATTTCCCATGATTTGGGGATTCATGAACTAAACTCTAATGGGCATTGAGATGATGAGTTATGGTTTTGAAGTTCTTTGAGTGAATTAGGTGATTCCCACTATCCTAGGGTACTCTCCCCATCCATTCCATACATAAACATTTTACTGTTTTTATTGCAATTCAATTGACAACCAACCAAGCTTGTCTCCGGCTACACCCCCATTTTTACTGTTTATTCGTACTTAACTATTATACCAAAGCTTGGGATTTAGAAACCAATTTCCTTGTGGATACGACACTTGTTTTATTGCAATGAATTGGGTGCACTTGCCCATTTTAGCTAGGCTTAATTACTATGTTTGTAATTTTCCCAACAAGTTTATGGCGCCGTTGCCGGGAAATTGAATTCAATTTCCCTTGGTTCGGTACTTTAGTTTTTGTGCATTTAGTACTTTTATCTTGTTATTTTATTTTGGTATTTGTGTTTTTAGTTGTTTGTCTATATTCTTACATTTCCTTCTACTTAAGAGCATTTGGTGTTGGTGTGGTTTAGGTACCTCCTGTTTTCTCGGTGTATGCCAAACACTCGGGCCAAAGGATCTCCACTTGTTAGTCCGAGACCCGAGCTCGAGCGTTCATTGTTGAGAGCCATCCGAACTGTGAAAAATTCAATCATGGCTGATCTAGACCAACACGGGGGTTTAGAAGAAAACGGAAACCCAACAAATGGCTCTCAAAGACTACAACCAGCCGGACACCGAAGGGAGACCTTCGGCCATAGTCCTACCGGAGTTGACGCCTCAAGAGGCCGGACAATGGGTATTCAAGACTCACTACATCACTACTGTCCGACTTAGGAAAATTCAGTGGAGCAAATCCGATGAAGCTCCCAACCACCTAAGTCAATTCCTCGACTTTTGCAACTCATTTGGTAGAACTGGAAACGTTGGTGAGAGGATACGCCTGCACTCTTCCCTCACTCACTGTCCGACGCTGCATCAAGATGGTATAAGAGCTTACCGTCAAAATCAATCCATACTTGGGCACAAATGGCTCAAAAATTTCTTGCCAAGTATTACCCCACTAGTAGAACGAGGCAATTAATTGGAGAGATTAATACCTTTTGCCAAGAGCCGGGAGAGACGCTATACGATGCATGGGATAGATTCAAGGACATGTTGATGAATTGTTCCCACCACGGCTTGGATGACCAATAGCTATGTCTATCATTTTTCAACGGTCTCGAGACTCGAATAACTACTTGTGAACTCCTCAGCGGGAGGAAGCTTCATGACTAAGTCACTCAAGAGGGAATGGAACTCCTAGAGGTGATGACAAGCAACACAAGGCAGTGGTCTAAACCAAAGGGGAGCACCAAGAGCAGCTGGTCTCTTACATGTTGAGCCCACCGACCACCTTTCCGCTCAACTATCTTCACTCACTAAGATGGTGGAGAAGCTAGCTATAGCTATAAAAGGAAACAACAAAGTCTATAGCTTCTTCGTCATCACCCTCCATCTGCTTCTACTTCAATCCAAGAGGGGTGTGCAATTTGTGCGGGTCCTCATGAGACCCACTTTTGCGAAGCAAGTTTATGCCGATCCACATGAGGATGTAAACTTTGTAGGCAACCGCCCCGGATACAACTACAACCAACAAAACGCCCCATGGAGGAACCATCCAAACTTCTCATGGAGAATAATGACCAAACCCAAGGGGGATCAGCAATGCTTCCAACAATCCTACGGGCTACCGGTCATAAGGTTGTCTCAAATGTCTAACCCACAAATGGGTTACCGACCACAAGGAGCACCTCCGGGCTTTCAACAACAACAACAACCACATCAGCAACCTCCTCCTCCATCCACGGATGCCAATGCTGAGCTAAGAGACATGATGAAACATCTTGTCTCGGTTGTGCACACTAAAGCAGCTGATTTGGATGTTTTTAAAGCAAGTCAAGAAGCCACCAACAAAAGGGTTGAAGCTCAACTTGAAAGCATCTCCCAACAACTTGCTCAAAGACAACCGGGTGTTCTTCCAAGTCAAGCCAAGCCCAATCCAAGAGAGCAAGCGAAAGCGGTAACACTAAGGAGTGGGAGACTCCTTGATCCGTCATGCTCACAAGAGGACATGGAGTCCCAAGAAGATGAAGCTCAAGAAGAAGAGCAAGAGATTGTTGAGGAACCACCACCTCCACCTAAGGAAGTTTCCAAGGAGAAGGAGTCTCCTGAACCTTCTACTTCTACTACTCTTGCAAAACATCTTCCCCCTCTTCCTTTTCCCAATAGACTCAAAAAGAAAAATTGGATGAACAATTTGGGAAGTTTCTAAGCATTTTCAAGAAATTAACGATTAACATTCCTTTTTCTGATGCTTTGAAACAGATGCCGATTTATGCTAAGTTCATGAAGGACATCATAGCAAACAAGAGATCACTGGAGGAAGCGGAAACCGTTCACCTCACCGAAGAAGTTTCAGCGGTTCTACAAAGAAGTCTACCTACAAAGCTTGAAGATCCCGGTTTGCCTATCGTTCCTTGCTATATTGGTGAAATTGACTGCGGTAGTCGGTTATGTGATTTAGGTGCTAGTATAAATCTTATGCCTCTCTCAACTTTTAATAAGCTTGGAATTGGTAAATGCACTCCCACCCCCATTCAATTGCAACTAGCGGATAGATCTTTGGTTATCCCTAAAGAGAAGGTAGAGGACTTGGTAGTAACTGTTGGTACATTTGTTTTCCCAGCTGATTTCATTGTGATCGACATGGAAGAGGACCAGAGAGTGCCACTGATTTTGGGTAGACCTTTCATGAGAACTGCTAGGGCCCTTATAGATGTGGAGAAAGGCAAAATAATTCTGCGACTTCATGATGAAAAATTAGAATTTGACATGTCTAAAGTAGTGAAGAGACCCTCACAGGCTGAGGCTGTTTTTGCTATAGATGTCATAGATTCAATTGTGCAGGACTACTCTCTTTCTCTTGTTAAATCGGATGCCCTTGAATTAGCTTTGTTTGAGGCCTGTTTTGAACAGGAATTCCACCCAGAAATGATTAAAATGGTGGCTGAGTTGAACAGCAGATTTTCTGGCTATAGACCACGCTATCCGCCACCTGAACCATTGGAACGAGCTGCTCAGAAGTTGTTGCCCTCGGTTGAGAAGCCTCCCACTGTGGAGATGAAACCTCTACCCTCTCATCTTAAATATGCTTATTTGACTGATCCGTGTGTTCTACTGATAAGCCGCAGACTTATCATATTTTATGCACTAGATTCAGGGATATATTTATCTAAATAAGGTTAAATAGATGATTTTATGTTTATTTTGTATTAAAGTATATTATTAGTTCAGTCTTATGTGTTTATATGTTTTGTGTACAAGGAACAAGTTTTTGCCAAAAGTCCATTGATGCCGGACATAAGGCCGGGTAAATCCTAGCCGGCACAAGTAAAAAGTCACCTCAGTTCACCAGAAGTTAGAAGTACATGAAGGTTCCTTTGATGAAGAGGTTCTTTTGATGAAGAGGTGTCTTTGATGAAGAGGTGTCTTTTGATGAAGAGGTGTCTTTTGGTGAAAAGGTGTCTTTTGGCGAAAAGGTTTCTCATGGTGAAAAGGTGTCTCATGGTGAAGAGGTGTCTTTTAGTTGGAAAGATGTCTTTTGGATGGGAAGACACTATAGAAAGACATCATTTGGTGATGTGTCTTTCCATACCAATACAACAAGTGTAAAAGGTATCTTTTTGCTAAAGACATGTCTTGGAGTTGTGTCTTTATGGAAAGACTTCATTTAAGATGTGTCCTTCCATAGAATCACTCCCAACACCTATAAATACCCTACACATGTGATCATTTGAAACACACTTCAACATCATATTACACTCCATTCATTACTCCATTTTCGTCTCCTTCCAAGGTGTTGGTGTCCAAGGAAGTTCTATGCAACTTTCCGCGCGAAGAGAAGAAATCCATGGCGGGTTAAGGCTACATCCAATTTTCTTATCTCCTGTGTATTCTCTCTCTTGATCTGCGTGGATGGTGGAGTAGGAACTCCTTGTTAGTTCTTTGGTTAGGGAATGAAACTCTCCTTGTAAAACAATGGTGTTCTTCTCAATATAATTTCAAGTTTATTAAGAGATGGTTCTTAATGTAAGAGAATTAGTTGATCACTCATTCTCTTTATGCAAATTTTACTTGAGGAAGAAAAGCCCAAGAGTAGAATAGGTTAGACACCCTTAATGATCTTCCTACTTTCTTCTTATGAATTAAGGGTTAGTAGTAAGAGTGAGAATTAATCCATCTTCCCCCATTTTCTTGTTCATTTCGTGGCATGATATATGCTCGATTTGTTAATAGGGATGAGTTTCTTGTTATCGGACTTGGAGCAAGAGAGTGGCATTTACACTTTGAAGGTGCCGGGTGTAATGCCGGATCTCTTGTGTCCGGCGCATTCAATGTCTTTGAATGTTCCGTGCATAGGGTGCCCGACAGGATGTCCGGCGCATTCAATTGTTGGTTAATTCAAAGGCTTGTGTTTATGTTTCGAGTTCATATTGGTACCTAGATGGTTTTACACCCTGGATCAAGGATAATTTCATTGTAATTACCACATAGTTTATTTAGTTTTAATTGGGTTTAGAATTACATTCAATCCCCCCTTGTTTTAGAATAGGTTATTACCGGATTAGGACTAGTTTTTTATAAGTCCCTTGGGTTTGATACTCTCGGTCTTAATATATTTACACTATACTCCGATCGGGTTTTATTTGCTACCCGTAGTAGAGTTGTAGGTTTAGTTTATTATTTTATTCCTTTTGTATATAGTTTTTCCTACAATTTTCATGTTAGCATCTACCTGTTATTATTTCTTCTTCCTTGACAGGTGCACAAGAGGAAAGTCTGATGAGAGTGCTTCGAAACCATAAACGGGCTATCGGGTGGACTATAGCCGACATCAAAGGGATCAGCCCTCATTTCTGCACCCACCGGATATTCATGGAAGATGACTACAAGCCGTTGGTCCAAACTCAGAGGAGATTAAATCCCAATATGAAGGAGGTTGTCAAGAAGGAAGTTCTTAAACTCTTAGATGCGGGGATTATCTATGCCATCTCCGACAGCAAATGGGTAAGCCCCGTGCAAGTGGTCCCAAAGAAAGGAGGCGTTACCGTCGTCCCCAACGAAAAGGTGAGCTGGTGTCTCAGAGGACTACCAATGGTTGGAGAGTCTGCATCGACACCGGAAGCTGAACACCGCCACCAGAAAAGACCACTTCCCTCTCCCATTCATTGATCAAATGCTCGAGAGGTTGGCGGGGCAAGACTATTACTGCTTTTTGGATGGATATTCGGGGTATCTCCAAATCCCCATAGCTCCAGAGGACCAGGAGAAGACGACATTTACATGCCCATATGGGACGTTTGCCTACACCCGGATGCCTTTAGGGCTTTGCAACGCCCCGACCACATTTCAGAGATGCATGATGGCAATCTTCTCCGACTTCCTAGAAAAAAGCATTGAGGTCTTTATGGACGACTTCTCCGTCTTCAGCACCTCCTTCGACACTTGCTTATCTTGATCCGGTGTGAGGAGACAAATCTTGTGCTCAATTGGGGAAAATGCCATTTTATGGTAAGAGAAGGAATTGTCTTGGGGCACAAGATCTCTTCAGAGGGTATTGAGGTAGACAAGGCTAAAATTGAAGTAATTGAAAAGCTACCTCCTCTAACATCAGTGAAAGACATTCGAAGCTTCTTGGGTCATGCCGGTTTCTACAGAAGGTTCATAAAAGACTTCTCCAAAATCTCAAAGCCTCTCTGCGACCTCTTAGCCAAGGATGTTAAATTTTAATTCACTGAGGAGTGCCTTAATGCCTTCAACACTCTCAAACAGTGCCTTATATCTGCGCCTATCATGGTCTCCCCCGATTGGAGTTTACCGTTTGAGATCATGTGCGACGCCAGTGACTATGCGGTAGGGGCGGTCCCTTGTCAGAAGAAGCAAAAGATATTGAGGAGTATCTACTACGCTAGCAAATCTCAATGATGCCCAAAAGAATTACGCCACCACCGAGAAGGAGCTATTTGTTGTGGTTTTCGCCCTCGACAAGTTCCGATCCTACCTCTTGGGCAGCAAGGTTGTGGTTCACACAGACCACTCAGCACTGAAGTACTTGTTCAACAAAGGTGATGCGAAACCTAGACTTCTCCGATGGATTCTGCTCCTTCAAGAATTTGAGAGATCCGGGATAAACCGGGTGTACAAAATGTAGTAGCTGATCATCTGTCTCGAATGGAGGCCCCTGATGATGGTGTGCCAATCAATGAATTCTTCCCAGACGAGAGCATCTTCATGATTGCAGAGACCGGAGACCCTTGGTATGCGGACTTTGCAAATTATTTGGCAAGGGGAGTGGTCCCACCGGAGATGACCTATCAGCAAAGAAAGAAATTCTTCTCCGACGTTACAAGGTATTTCTGGGAGGACCCTTTTCTTTTCAAAGTTTGTGCTGATGGGGTGATCCGGAGATGTGTCTATGGGTGAAGCGCAAGATATTTTGATTCATTGTCACTCGGGTGAAGCCGAAGGACACCACGGTCCGGCACAAACAGCGGACAAGATTCTTCAATACGGGTTTTTCTGGAAAACCCTTCATAAGGACTGCCACTTGTTTGTTGCCTCTTGTGACCAATGTCAGAGGCTCGGGAACACCTCACGCAAGCATGAGATGCCTCTCAACGTAATGATAGAGGTCGAGCCGTTTGATTTGTGGGGTATCGATTTCATGGGCCCCTTCCCATCTTCTTGCTCTAACTTGTTTATTCTTGTGGCGGTCGACTATGTGACCAAGTGGGTTGAAGCAATTGCAACCCCGACTAATGACGCTAAAGTTGTGATCAAGTTTCTGAAGAAAAATATTTTCACCCGGTTCGGGGTACCGAGAGCCATATTGAGCGATGACGGGTCTCATTTTTGTAACAAACAGTTTGAAGCGCTGATGAGTAAATATGGAGTGAGACACAAGGTTGCCCTTCCATATCACCCACAATGTAATGGCCAAGCTGAGGTCACCAACAGAGAGCTCAAATGGATCCTCCAAAAGACAGTCAACTCCTCAAGGAAAGATTGGTCCATGAAGCTAGATGATGCATTGTGGGCATATAGGACCGCCTACAAAACTCCAATCGGTATGTCCCCGTTCCGACTCGTCTATGAGAAGGCTTGTCACTTGCCAGTCAAATTAGCGCATAAGTCATATTGGGCGGTGAAGGCCCTCAACTATGACCTCAAGAGCGCCGGTGACAAAAGACGGTTCCAATTGACCGAGTTAGAAGAGATTCGGGAGGAAGCCTACGAAAATAACCGCATCTACAAAGAAAAGACCAAGAAATAGCATGATAAGATGATTATGAAGCGGGTGTTTCACGAAGGTGACCGGGTTCTCCTCTACAACTCGAGGTTGAAGTTATTCCCCGGGAAGTTGAAGTCTCATTGGGCTGGCCCTTTCACTGTCACAAGGGTCACCCCTTATGGAGCTTATGAGCTGAAGAATGTCAAGGGGGAGACTTTCATGGTCAACGGTTTCCGGCTAAAGCATTATCATGGAGGAGACATTCAAAAGGTTGAAGCTCGGGCTCTTTACTTAAGAGACCCTCCAGGTTCCTTCTAACCTTCACTATGGTCTAGCCAAAGACCTTAAAAAGACGGGCAGTTTTCCGGGAGGCAACTCGGACTATTGGCACTTTTACCTTGCATTATTTTCTCATTTAAGTTATGTTAGTTGTTGCTTATTCTATGCTTTATTTATTCTGTTTTTGATTGATGATAAGTGTTGTGGGCAAGAAAACAAACATTTTGGGGAAATTCTGGTCTCGACCGACCTTAGGAACGAACTTGCAAGGTCGGTCGAGTCCAAGATTTCAAACCCGCCAAGCTCCTGACTTGGACCGACCTTGCGACCGGACTTGCAAGGTCAGTCGGACTAAAATTTTCAAACCCAAACATTCTGGAATGGACCGACCTTGCGACCGGACTTGCAAGGTCGGTCAGATTAAAATTTTTGAAACCCCGACATTTTGGAATGGACCGACCTTGCGACCGGACTTGCAAGGTCGGTCAGGTTAAAAATTTTGAAAAAAAAATTAAGGAAACGATGCGTTTCCTCACACAACCGCCCCCCTTCCTTCTTTCTTTCCTTCTTCTACCTCCCGCACATCCCTCAACCTGACATACCCCCAACCCTCCTGCGCACACCAACCCTCGCCACCCTTTCCCTCTCTCACGCCACCACGCCACCTCTCCGACCACCGCCCTGCTCGTTCGCCTTGCCCGACGCCGTCGCGCGCCCCAGCCGCACCAGACCGCAGCCGTGCCCAACAACCACCACTACCCCAGCCCCAAATCCCTAATTCTCCTCAAATCGCCCCAATTTGATTATACCCGAATTTGTGCCCCAAATCTGTATTTTTTTGCTCTTTTCACTTCTACAAACCATAAGGTATGATATTTTAACCCTATCTTGTCAATTGTTGCAATTTTTGTGAAAGTTACAATTTAGGCTGATTTGCATGTGACCAAACGGGGCCCTAAATTGCAATTTCTGATTTTTAGTGCTTTTTCTAATAGGAATGTGCTTCATTGATTCTATTGGGTCTTATGTGTGGAATTAAGCTAAAGAATGTGGTAGTGTAATAGTTTTAGCATCTTGTTTTGACTTAATACCACAAAAATTGTATTGTGCTTCAATTATCATGCTTTGCTTAGGGTGGGTGGTACTCGTAACTTATACGATGTGGCGAAATGATTAGCATGCACAGTTGATCCTTAATTGCAAAGGGTAGGGCAGTTTCCGGGCTTGAATTTTGGTGTGGCCTTAGTAACCATAATTGGCGATTTGTACGCATTCTTTTCTAATGGACTTGGTGATGGTGCGACTAGTGCTGAAATTGCTGTTGTTCTTATTGATAACCTTCTTGGTTGATTATGTGGAGGTTCTTAGAACCGGGGAATGATAGAAAAATAGGGGAGACTCTGTCAAAATTTTCCAAATTAACGTCGTTCCTTCTGCTCTATAACGTGCTTCATGCTTAATGTCTTGCCCCTTCCTTATTGTCATCCTACTTATTCTCTAACATTTCGCTGGTTGTTATTTTTGTTGTTTCTGTTTTGCATTTTCTTTTTCTTTCTTTGTTTTGCAGAACCATGGCACATCGACCACACCGCGCTAGGAGACACGTTGCTGCCCCAGACCCAGAGCCCGACTTTCCTAATGCCCTTATCGACGACATCTTCATCAGCGAAGATGCCCGCAACTGGTTCAACTCTCCCAGACGTAGGGAGATTGTTCCGGAGCGCACTGTGGACCCGGCGCTCGTGGAAGACCTGCAGCTCCGGCCCTATCTCGAGGCCATCGGGTGGAGCTACCTGCTCAACATGGGAGGACCATACTACCCTCGCCATATCAAAGAGTTTTACGCAAACGCTTCGGCCGATAGGAGGGCGAAAGAGATAACATCCTTCGTTAGTGGTGTGCCCGTTGTCATTCGGAGGATGGACGTCCACGTATTTTTCCACCTGGCACGGGACGACCTCCAGCACTCCAAATGCATCCACCAGGCCGACCTCAATGACCGCCGGCGTCACTACCTCAACACCCTCCCGGTTCAGACGCGTCATAAGAACCAGGAAGGGACCGACGTTAGGCTCACCATGACCCCGAAGATGGTGGATGATCCGGTGAGACGAATCATGCTTGCTCTAATCCGCCGAAACCTTCTACCAAGAGATAGCAAGGATCTCAATGCCACGGACTGCTACTTAATGGACTACATGGTGGCGCCGGACCCCGACAAACCCCTCTCTCTCTCCGATCTCATCATGGCCTACCGCTGCCACATCGTTGAGAAGAAGGATACCCACCACTTGGGTTTTCCTCACTTTTTACAGAGGATGTTTGCTCGCTTCGGAGTCGAGCCCAGAGCGGGTGAGGTGGCGAGCTTACCTATGGATCCTATCTCCGCCACCTCTCTGTGGAAGATGGGCTTTGTTCGCGATGACGACGGGTGGCATAAGGCAACCGCTGAGCCTAGGCAGAGTAGGGGTGCATCCTCCTCTTCCGGTGCCTCCACATCCAGCGCTGCTCCCGGCCCGTTCCTCGCCCTGCCTCCTCCACTCCCGACCGGCGTTGTGACCCCAAAGCAGCTTGAGGCGTTCGAGAGACAGATGGCTGAGCACCGGCGTCTCATGATGGAGCACCAGCGCCAGATGGATGCCCAGATGCAGTACCTTCGCGACCAGGCGGCGCGTGGTGGTGCTCCTCCCCAGTAGCCATCTTATGATCCCGGGATGCCCTGTCATTGTTTCTCTGCTTGTTTCATCTATCTTATAATTCTCTTTTAGACTGATACACTTCGTTAAGATGTTTGTGCCTTAAACTTCCTTTACTTTCGCATTGTCGTACTTCTCTTCTGTGCTATGGTGTTTTACGCACCCTACTGAATACTCTGCTATGGGACTCATTTATGAGTCCCCTTTTGGTTATCTAACTCTGGCATTATTGCGAATTCTCCGGAATCCATGTTGCGCCTAGTTTCTTTTTGGTTTTGCATTGTAGATATATCAACTGAACTCGAGAACACCCCAAAGTGAGTTAGGAGAAATTCAAGATAACCTCTTGTCAATTTTTCCTGGGATCTTCGACTCTTCCTGTCGGACCAAGCACTTACATGAATATGCACACTGGCAAGTGTGGGGGAACCCCACCACCAACTCATCTTTATCAGGGGAGTACTAGTCTCTAAGCTTTTCCAATTCATACAATGCAACACACTTTTTGCTTACTCCATGCCTAGTGCTTCGAAAAGGTCTTCTGTTTGTTTTTCCATGAGCTTTTCTTTGACCAATGAGGACATTGTCCTATTCTAGTGTGGGGGAAACGACCTTTTCTTATTAATGCACTGCTCAATTTTCTCATATATATCTATAGCTTCCATGTAGGAGTTATGTTTATAGTAAGCAAGTTTTTCCTTGAATTCTTGGAATTTTCCACCGAACTTTTTTTTCAAAGGTTCTCTCTTGAGCACTTATGTGCGGTGCAATCATAAATCCATTTCTTGGTGAATTTTATTGCTCAGGGGTTCTTTCTACCTTCTCATCTAGGGATTGCTAAGGGGTGCTTCCTTGTAAAAAAATGTCAAAAAGGAACTTGAGAGACACCATAGGTAACCAACAAATGAGAGTCGAGTGTTCATTGAAGCAAGGCAAAATGCCAAATTATCTCTCCTCATCTCTTGTTGCAAAAGTGAATCAAATGCAAATCTCTATATTTCCTTTTGTTTTTCCTCAATACCCATTCTTGAGAGAAGTTGGCCATGGTAAAAGTTCTCCAAGTTCCATAATCTGTAAGAACTCAGAAGCACTCTAGATCATACCCCGAAACTCTATATTTTCATTTGCCCTAAGCACACCCATGTCATCATGAGAAGGTTGGTTGCACTCCTCTTGAGGTTTTTCACAAATTTTGCTCACTCGAATTCAAGAACTCATCTAAACACTTGCTTGCTTTAAATGTTCCTTCTTTTCATGGGTCCTTAGCTAATTTTGCTTGAGGACAAGCAAATAGATAAGTGTGGGGGAGTTGATAAGTGGTGAAATAGTGCTTTCTCAAGATCTTTATTCACCGTCATTTTATTCGGCGCATGACTTATTTCACCACTTTATGGAGTATTTTTGTGATTATTAGTGATCTTATACTTTTGACATATTCAAATAGGTAAATACTCATATGAGTACATTTTGAGAGCTTAATCTGAAAATGCATCAATGTTTGAGCACCTCGGGAAGGATGCCAAGCCAACGGGAAGCATCGGGAGAATTCCGGCACAAAAGAAGGACATTCTGGGGCCGACCGACCTTGTCAAGGTCGGTCCGACTCTGCCCAAGCCGTCCCAAACACACTGGAAATCGACCGACCTTGTCCAAGGTCGGTCGAGCTTAAAATCCTGTCACGTGCTCCTTCTAAGAGAGTCCGACCGACCTTGCAAGGTCGGTCGGACGGAATTTTTTACCAGAATCTGCTTCTAAAAGGCTGCATTTTAGGGCTTTCTTCCTCATTATCCAACACACATGACTCTAGCCTGAAATAAGAGAAAGAGAAGCGAAAATAGAGGAGAAAAGAAGAGAAGAAAGGAGGAAGAAGAAAGTGAAGATTTCTACCTCCATTGAAGCTTGGAAGCTCCTCTAATGGCTAATTCTCCCTTCTCCTTGCTCTTTCCTTTAGCTATGGCTGAGTAGTTCCATTTGTATCCTAGGATGAGGGTTTGAACCCATTTTGCTCATTGAATGCTAGAAACCTAACTCATTTATTACTCTTGTTTTATTCCCTTCATTGTCAATTAATGCACTAAATTGATCTCTTATTGCATTTATGGTGGTTTCATTCAATATTTGAGCTTGAGTTTGGAACTAGACCAACAAGGGAGTAAACCCTAACTTTTGCTTTCTTGATTTTGGGAGTGAATGCTTAGGGCTATTGATTAAGAGTGCTTGCTTAATGCTATTTGATGACTTGAACCTCCTTTAATTAAGGGGTTGATAATTTAGGTAAAATTGGATTTCCCATGATTTGGGGATTCATGAAATAAACTCTAATGGGCATTGAGATGATGAGTTATGGTTTTGAAGTTCTTTGAGTGAATTAGGTGATTCCCACTATCCTAGGGTACTTCCTCATCCATTCCATACAAACATTTACTGTTTTTATTGCATTCAATTGACAACAACCAAGCTTGCCTCCGGCTAAACCCCCATTTTTACTGTTTATTCGCACTTAACTATTATACCGAAGCTTGGGATTTAGATACCAATTTTCTTATGGATACAACACTTGTTTTATTGCAACGAATTGGGTGCACTTGCCCATTTTAGCTAGGCTTAATTACTATGTTTGTAATTTTCCCAACAGCTGTCAAAAAGAATAAAATAGAGAGAAGAAAAAAATGGGAAGCTGTCACCTGCTGGTTTGGTTCATTAAACGGAGCCATTAGTCAACCCTTCGGAGACTGTTTGGAGTTGACGTCATGGGACAATTCCAAATGTGTGAGTGCGACCGCTCGCTCTTCCCTTTACTTTTGACTATAAATAATACTCTCTCCGTTCAAAAATTTAAGTCATTTTAAAAAATTGTACACTTATTAAGAAAAGTAAAAAAAATGACGCACGTACCTCTATTTTTCATCTTTCTATCTGAATAATAGTTACTTTTACATTAAATACTAGGGTTAAACATGGAAAATTATATGTCAAAAAGCTAAAACGACTTATTTTAGAACATAATTTGAATACTAAAACAACTTATATTACTGAATGGAGAGAGTATAAATGTTTTAGAGAAAGACTATGCTTTCTTATGCACAGTGAACTTATAATACTCATATCTGCTCCCTAGTGAAAACCTCCCTACTATGCTCATGAGATAACAACTGCAACGTGCACATCATAAACAAGTTAAACAATTCTAAATTTGTACTCCCTCCGTCCTGAATTGACCGTCCTGTTTACTATTTGGACATGTCGTTTTGACTTCAATTTTTAACATATAAGATAATTAATTTTGAAAATTTAAATTTTGCATATGATTCCTTACATGATAAACTATATGTTACAAATTTAGTTTTATAAAATTATTTTATCTTATATGCTTAATATTGAAGTGGAAAAACGTGCCATAAAGCAAACAAGACGGTCAATTCAGGACGGAGGGAGTATAATCTAGCTCTGGGGAACTCACGATAATTATGATTTGGGGTGTGTAAAATATCAATTTCAGTGAATTTTACTTTTTGATATTGTATCAAAAAATAGGGTTACTGTATGAAATTTTTGTTTGGTTTACCGTGTTGATTTTTCAATCGGTTTTGGTTTCAGTTACGTACGGATTTTTTTATAAACCGGTTACCATGAAATGTACCGATATATTTAAAGTTTAGACTAATAAATATTAAATATTAATTTTTATTTTAAAATTATATCTTTCTATTTTTTTTCTCCTGCAATTTTGTGTTCACAGCCTGCAATCACTTACTTTATAATGGTTGCTTTAAGATTATGTCTCACTTATTTTTTTTCTGGAATTATATGATTAAATTTATTTATTAGGTAGAAATTGTACATTTGTATTTTAAAATTATATGACTATAGTCTTATAAGTTACATTTATCAAATGGTTGTGAATTTGGGGAACGATACACCAGCTCTCTTCAAGACTCAAAGCATGGGTAGCGCCCCATCGTGTTTTCCTCAGTGTGATGCAGTGGGCCTTGTTTGGGCAGGTCATTCCCCCCTCTCGGTATGGGCCAATGATCTTTGGTCCTCATTGGTATGTGTCAGTGATGTGTTCCTGGGGCTGGTATGATTCAATGCCTAGCTTCCAAGCTGGGTGGAGCAATAGCTATGTGTTTCATTCGTAAGGGGCCAATTGCCCGGTGGTGCCCAAGCATCAAGTGAAGGTTGATTCTGTATAGCCAAGAGACCGCAAGCCAATCGTCGTTCGTGACCCTAATGCTAGAAATTTGGGGTGTCAGGACCCTAATGCCAATAGTCGTTCGTGACCCTAATGCTAGAAATTTGAGGATTCTCTTGATCTAGTTCATATCGATACTCATTTGGGAAAGGATGAGTCTTCCTTTTTGGTGATCGACAATGTCCAGGATCACCACCGTTCACAGGATATGGAAAATGATGAGGCGATTAGGAATCTGTTCGACGAGCCTAAATTCCCTCCCGGTTTTGAACCTAGCAACTTTAGGCCTGTAGGCTTAAAAGAAGGGTGAAGATTACAAGAGTTTTGGCAGAAGGGTAGAGTTGAGAATGTGCAAGAAAAAAACTCAGTATGCTCATGCAGGTACAATGGCGGAAGATCCAAGTGAAGCATGAAGATGATGACGAGCAAGGAAAAGCGAGACAATGTTACAGTATATAGCTTTTTATTAGTTTCCTAGTTTTTAAATAGTTTTTCCTTATTAGCTCTCTAGTTTTTAATTCCTCCTTTTATTAGTTTCCTATTCTCAGTAGTTTCCTTATACTACGTATACGACGTTTTTGTCTGGTTTCCTAGCTTTTATATATCTACTCTCTCTTCTCTTCTTGGATTGTAATTCGAATCCCTTTTCTTCATAATGGAAAACTCTCCCAATTCTCTCGAGAACTACTTCTCTCGACTGGGCTCTCTGGTCGCTTTCTTTCTTCTGCATAACCATACACGATCTATTCAAATTTTACATGGTATCAGAGCGTCAATCCTGCTAGGTCGACTGTTTCTCCTCCCAAAAATTTTTTTCTTTCTCTCTTCCTTTCGTTAATCCCTTCGCTTCTCGATTCAAGATGGCAGGAGCTATATCAAACTTTGAGAAACTCATCGAAATCGCTTACTAAGAGTAAGGATTCAACCATCGATCCAGGATCCGTTGTATACTCACAGCGCGGAACTCCCGGAATGATAATTGCGTCCAATTCAATGGGAGTGGTTTTTCAAACTGGAAACGACTGTCTTGATTTCGTTGTCATCAAAGAACAAGATCGGGATGATCGATGGTTTCTATCAAGAGGCCGACTGATGATTCTTCAAGACTGCTGCCTGGGACAGATGCAATGTTTAGTCATGGCTTGTTATTGAACGCTTTTAGACACAGATTATGCAGACTTTTCATTTTCCATTCGACGGCTAGAGATCTGGAAAGGCCTTCTCGCTCGTATGATAATTGACGGCACTCGTGCGCTCACACCTGAAGAAGGATCTGTATAGTCCTTGAGCAAGGTACCGACTCTGTAAGTGTATATTTCAACAGATTCAAACGTATTTGGGACGAATTAACTGTTGTTGTTATATTAGTGCTTGTGATTGCTGCAAATGTGGTCGTTCTGAGAAACTTGATAAAATGCTAGAAGAGGATAAGGTTTTGGATTTTCTTATGGGCTTGAGCAGTCAATATCTGAATATTCGGGGAAATATTCTCATGATGCAACCTCTGCCAATCTGAATCTGCATATTTCTAATTCTCTCCGAGGAAAGGCAGAGAGAAACGGGAAAACGTAGAAAGGTGATATCAATTCAGAAACCTTCGCTAATGTAGTGGATGGGGCTCATAAACCGCAAGCAATTCATCGTGGCAAACAATGATAAAAAGGGAAGAAAGGGAAAGAGTCTTGCAACCACTGCGGGAAACTAGGCCACATAGAGGACAATTGCTACTCAAACATGGATTTCCTGGAAGGCCCTTCTGCAAACATTGTCAAAAGATGGGCATACTGAGACAGAACATGCTATGGTAACATGGTTTCCCAGCAGGTTTGGAAATTTGGCAGAATAAGAAAGTAATTGGTGCTGCCATGAGTGACAGTGATCAAGGTATAAGAGCCAGACAAAGCAACACAGCAGCAACCCTAGCTTCACAGCCAAAGTCAGATAAATCTCCTGATCGATTGCTTGCAGAAATAAGCACTAATGACAGAGCACTACTTGTAACTTTGCAGTAATGCCCCTATCACTAAACAAACAACTATTGTCCTTAGTGCTAATTATAGCGGAGTAGTAAGATAGATAAATGGATCATTGACACAGGAGCCTCTGAGCACTTAAGTGGAAGAAAAGATTTCTTCTCTAAGATTGTCAATCTGCAGAATAGTCATGCGCGTTTGTCCTGCCTGATGGTAATCACGAGATGTGCAGAAAGTGGGAGAAATTCTTTAGGAGCAGCTTTTTCCTTCCGGATGTTCTCCTGGTTCCAAGCTTTCAATATAACTTGTTATCTGTTCACAAGCTTGCACGGCAGACTGGTTGTAAATTCTTTTTATGAAAATTGTTGCATCTT
>CM041776.1:316859434-316881756 GCA_023374045.1 Limonium bicolor | reverse complement strand
AGTAAGTAGAAGTAAATGATAAGTAAAGTATGAAAGTAATAATCCTAAGTAAGAAAAAGTAGTAACGCTAAAGAGTAAGCTTCCGATTAACCCGGATGCATAATTTGGCTAACCTTGTGAAGGTATGAGAGTATGCTATGATATTGTTGCCTTGAATTGCGTAGATTGTATAGCAGTATGTTGTATGAAAAGCATGTATGTATGAAATAAATGAACAACAAGGTTTAGTGGACATCAAATAGTCGGCGTGCCCTAGCTAGCACGCGGTATATGCGAGTTATACGCAGCGTTTGCGAGCCCCTTGGGGCACCATTTTTACTACACGCAGGTACCCGCGAGGGATGAAGATGAAGACCTAGTTTCATTTCTTTATCTTCTTTTTGGAATGTAAACACGGATTATGATGGGTGTACTAAGTACATGGCTATAGCTTTTGATTACCCGGTGTACCATGGGGTACACCTTTTTGGATTTTGATAGGAGGGGATTGGTATAGATGAGTAGCCTTAGACTCATTCTTTTGGAACTTAGAATGAGGTAATCGAATATACTTTAACTCGATGATCCATTGATGTAAGTATTTGGTGTATGGTATTTTGGCAAGTAATTTAGTAGCTCGGTACGTTATGTTCATCAGACCGTGACTGCAAGTATTAGTAGCTAGCTAGCCGTATGGGCGGTTAGCGGCATTGTTCACCCGCCGTAGTAAGTATGTAATAATTCCGCTGCGAACTCGTAGGATTAATAGGACGATTAGACGGTAAGCATAGGATTAGCGGTTGGGGTGTTACATTGCTAGACCGCGGTTGTTGTTGTAAATTAAACCCAATCGTATGATGGCTTCTTCTACTTCGTTGTCCTCTGGTATGGACGTTTTATCTCGCTTTAGCTTTTGGTACGAGGATCTACAGACTTTCATATGCTTTTTGGAGATGCATCTGTATAACCCAGAAAGAAGGAGACAAAGAAAGAGGAATTGTCGTTGATACTTTGCAAAAGTAGCTATAAACTAATAAAGAACACCCATACTATGGTCTTTTCTTTTCATCCTTGATGAGTATATATTTCTTTGTTTGAGATGTAGCTTGATGATTTGATGTCGTATTGCTTGATGGTGAAGTGAAGGCTAGAGGAAGTGACAAAGATTGAACAATGAGAAGAAGTTGGAAGGGGATATAATTATCAATGTTTTTTAGTGTGTGGTGGGGTACATGTACAGAAAGGAAGAAGAGTTGATTGAAAAAAAATCATTAAATTAGAATCAACGTTGTGTACATGTTTTTTAGTGTGTGATAGGTTATGGAAGGTTGTATACAAGTTTATAATGACCAGTGGAAATATTTATAAGTTATCATGAATACGTAAAAACCAAGATTAACGAATACGTAAAATTGAATCCAACAACTCAATTTATCGTATCCAAATGAATATAGCCTTCAAGGTATATCAATGAGTCAAACTCTTTAATATGGTTAATGCTATACACCATGATTTGATAAAAACAGCCAAAGGAAAATATATATAACAATTAGTGTCATCTATTTTAAAATAGTCATGGAAACGATCATAGAAGGTTTGTATATGTTTCTAATTATCAGTGGAAACGTTTATAAATTATTGTGGATACATGAAAACCAAGCTTAATAAATACATAAAATTGACTCTAACAAATTAGTTTATCGTTTCGAAACATTTATATTTATCATTCAATCAAGCTCTGTAAACTCATAGATTGTAAGAAAATATTCTTATATACAATGATTTAATAAGAACGACCAAAGGAAAACAAATATAATAGCTCGTGTCATCTATTTTAAAATAGTCATGGAAATGATTATAGAAAGTTGTGTACATGTTTATAATAATCAGTGGAAACGTTTATAAATTATCGTGAATACGAAAAAAATCAAGGTTAACTGAATACGTAAAATCGACTTCAACAACTCAGTTTATCGTTTCCACACATTTATCAATAAGTCAAGCTCTGTAAACTGATATAACAGCTCGTGTCATCTATTTTAAAATAGTCATGGAAACGATTATAGAAGGTTGTGTACATGTTTATAATAATCAGTGGAAACGTTTATAAAATATCGTGGATACGAAAAAATCAAGGTAAACTGAATACGTAAAATTGACTCCAACAACTCAGTTTATCGTTTCCACACGTTTATCAATAAGTCTAGCTCTGTAAAATGATTAATGCTAAGAAAATATTATTATATACAATGATTCGATGAGAACGACCAAGTGAAAATATACGTAACATAACAATTTGTATAATCTTTTTTTATAACAGTGATGGAAAGGATAATAAAATATTGTGTAAATATTTCCAATAATTAGTGGAACTTCTATAAATTAAACTCTGAATAAATACGTAAAATTTAGTTTTTCATTTCCAAAGTTATATTATTCACAATAATACGGTATTTATGGTTCATTTTATTAGAATAATTAGCTGATCCCAAGCTATCTTTCAACTGCCATGTATTCAAAAGAAAATGAAAAATGTATGTTGCATTGTTACATATTGAAAACAAAACTGACTATGTTGTGGACTATGAAGATAAAAGCTGGTATCACATAAAATCACTGCCCATTTAACTAGTACCTTCTCCTCATCAAACACCATAAACTAGGGTAATGTTATCCTTGAACTTGTTTGTGAGCTAAAAGAATGAGAGGCAACAACGTGACTATAAGCAAAGTCATCTATTTAATATTGTACCACTTGCTTCACCCTTCTAGATTCAGCACTAGAGAATTATCCCACAACACAAGCATGTGGAATCGAGGACTCCGCTCAAGCCAAAGCATCTGCATTATCTTGAAAATACTGCCTTGGAAGCCTTCCAACTATGTTTTCCTCTTCATTTCCCTTTTTGTCTAAGAACACAAAATGCGGGATTACTTCCACACCAAACTTATCAAGCTCCAGTTCCATTTGGTGTTCAACGTCCCTGAGCAATACCATTGGATAATGGAAAGATATAAGGTCTTCAATACTCAAAGCAATACACAAGTCTTTGTGTAAATGCATTTTTCATTGCATCAGACACAAAAGTTCAGGACAAGCAAATAGAATTGAGAGAAGATACTTGTATAGTTGCTCCTCTTTTAGAAAATATGGGGCCAATTCTCTACATACTTCGCACCAATCGGCATAGATTACAACAGTGAGTTTGCGTTTGAAATGACCTGAAAACAAAAGGCAGATGCATGTCACCAACATTAAATGCAACATCAGAAGAAGTTGAGAATTGCTAAACAACAAAACATTAAGGAACCTTTTCATATGGTAATGCAGAAGAAGATAAGTCCTTGAGAAAGATGCCAATATATAAGCGAGATGATAAGAACATGCTAACACTCGAGTAGTTCAAAGCAAGGCTACTCTCCGATTTACATCTTTGTTCAGGAATTCGGTGGTGACTGGAAATTCAGATGAAGCTACAACATCTTGGATTTTATCCCCTTCATCAGCTATACCCAGTTTGGAAACCACGTTATGTTCAAGATTAACAAATATAAACCAAGGGAAATTTTTTCGGTGAACTAAGAAACTTGTGGGAGGGGCATGAGCTGATGCCGATATGATCAAAAAATGGAATAGAAAACCAAACATGTTCAGCGCCTCTTTAAGAAATAGGTTCTACCAAAACTAGATACAATTGGAAGAGTTGTCAGTTCCCAATAGATAATCGGTTCAGACGAAATGTTAGAAATAGAAACCGATGCAAGGTCTTGAGAGTCTTACCAGAGTAGAAGGATCAGACAAATCCAAGTTTGACTAGCAAGCGACGCTTAGAAATCTTAGCCTTGTGGGCTGAAATTGGGGGTAAAGAAGAGGGGAGATGAACGACGCCTAGGTAGGAAACAGATTGATAAAGTGTGTCCATTTACGAAGAGAAATCATATTTGAAACTGCACCTCCCATTTTATGTGGGATCATGAACAAATTTCAAGGGTTTTTCTCATATTCAGAATTTGGGGCTTTACCTAAATCACCGCCGATAGAGCTTTCATCCAGTGCTCTTGAAATTGCCAGTAACTGCCAAAGTTGCCGCTTGTCAATGGTTGTAGTTGTGCCTCTGGTCACTAGTTGTAGTTGCGCCTTCAGTTGGTGGAATTCGTCGGGCCATAGTCTCTGGTGTTGGCTAGTCTTGCAGTTCGATCGTGTTTGCGTGAGAGAGAAGAGGAACAAAAGAAAGAAACATAAGCCTTATGTGTATACTGTATTAAACGGTTGAGATTAGAATATTACTAAAAGTTAGATGGTGGAGATTGAATCCGTCAGAGACGGAAAAAGGGCATCCGTCACCGTATCCTCCGCGACATTTTTGCCTGATCCTATTTTTGGTGTAGAAGGATGTAACCGAATAGTCAGGTGGTATGTCACCAGTTACTGAAAGGATCTACTTGTCTTGTTTTCCTACAATAGATCATTTAAATGGGTAACTTGAGAAAGATTTTAAATTTTAATCTATTTTGAGAGCACAACGAAGAATTTTAGGTTAATTAGAATAACTACTTTTTATATAATAAGATAGAAAATCAACAATTAACAATCACTATTTGTTTCAAAGTAAACTATTTTTTTATGTTACATGCTATTATTTCATATAGGGTCTAAAAGTTTTATCCATTTTAAGACTTATTGATGCTTCTCATAGTTTAAACTAGTTTTTTTCATATTGTTTTTTTACACCTGACCCAAAATATAGCTAGCCAACTCATCATATCATACCTTTAACATCTACCCACTTAAATCACTCATCATATTATTAATCTTTGATCATAGGATGTTGCACGCTTTTACTATCACAATGAACGACATGGACATTGCTTAGGTTGCTACGTGCACCTACTCCTTAGTCAACCCTAAAATAAGAACTAATCAACTCTTATCCAATCTCTACCATCTAGCTACTTAAACCATTCAACACATTACCGACCCCATAATGTGGGTGTTGAAGCTAGTCCTACCGCAAATACATTTACAAACATACCAATTTCTGCTCATGTTATGAAAATATGATTCAAGAGGTTATCTACATATTTATTAGTTTCTTAAAATACAGGTGAATCATATTAGTAAAATAATATGTGTGTGTGTTGTATGGATTATCCAATCTAACTAATTCAGTTTACTTTTCCTCCCTAATTAGGGTTTTTTTCCTATCGAGGCTTATGTTTTTGCGAGATACTATACCACAAATCAAGATTTGTTTTCATCTTATGCTGATTTCACTCACTCAAACAACTCCTTCCATTGCTTACTGATCTATATCTTCACTACTCCACTAAGGTTTGCAAGTGACCAACAATCTTTAACTCTCTCTTTTGGTCTTGCTTGCTCTAGATCTCGTTGGTATTATACTACTTCAAGTTTCTTAGGGTTGCAATCTACAAAATTGAAGAAAAAAATGGTTCAGTGTTCCTTTTCAAGCTCTAAGGTCAAATCACAATTAATCAACCATCCGTTTGTTGGAAAAAAATGAATCAAATGTCGCTCTTTCTATTAGAGCTTCAATCTTGAACAGTGGCTCTGAATCTTCCCCAAACACAATTTCCCTTACAACTAACCATCAATCATGAATTTGGATGATAGGTCTAATGATTTCACTTAGCTACAAACTTTAACAATTTAGGGCACCCAATGTTGTTATTGAAATGTTAAAACGAATTAGGTCTAATGAATTCACAAAGCTATTTCCTCAAGACAGTTGCATATAAAAAACTAGCTTTATACTTATGCATCTTTGAACATAGTCAAGGAAGCGGGGTGAAGTAGCATTCTTTTGGTTAATATAAAACAATTACCAACTACTTTTGTACTTTATGCATAAACTTAAATGTGTAACTAACATGAATCTCAATCTAAAGATCTTGCAAGGTCTCTCATGTGGAAGCTCCATAACACTCAGTACTTCCATGGTTACCTATTGCTGACTACAACAAATTCACCATACGAAGGCCCTCATTTTTCTATCCATGTTCTCCAACCATTTAAAGATTTCAATCTCTCATGATATCGTATATACATGCTACAAATACATGTAATGATTCCCACCTAATCCAGGGTGTTCAATGCAGTGTTTTTCTACTTACGGTTGGCTCGCCCTTCAATGACATTCAGCTCTCCTTCATATTGGTCGTAATTGTTGTAACCATTTACCTTTACTTTTTAAACTCAATAGGCTAAATGTTGGCTAAATCACAGTCAATCAACCATCCATGTGTTGGAGAAAAAGACAAAACGAACATCAATTATTCCCATTGACACTTCAATCTTGATTTGTTATCCTAAATTGTCCCCCGACACAACTTCCCTTAGCGATGGCCCAGGACTAGCGACATAATCCATGGATTTTGGATGCTTGGTCAAATGAATCCACTTATCTATAACACTTGGGACTTATGGTAGCCAATGGTATAGAGAAATATTAAAACTAATATGTCACTCATGACCCCTTTTGTGTTTATTATGAAACCTAATCTATTATTGTCCCATGAATAGTTGTATACAAAAATAACCCTAATCTTCATTTATGTGATTCCAAGACCAATAGTCAACAAGCTTAGCCAATAAGCCCAATACATGTATAACTCTAAAGTTCTAAACTGATAAGGGGTGAAATGAGTTTTGAGATATTTAAAGCTCACCTATAACCTTGGACTTGATAAGTGGGGAATTTATCTATATTTATGAGCTTTAGTTTCTATTAATATAGAAGATAGTGTGATGAGTTTCCCCACTAAAGCGCTACATTATGTTATATATGAAGAACGTCTATTACAAGTGGTTTTGTGCTTACATAGGTGAAAATGCCCAAGAAAAGGACTCAAGTGTGTAATTGAAGTGTACAGGTTCGTGGAAAAGGTCGTGGTTTGTGTTCAGATCAACATACCTGGACCAACCCTTTCACAAAACTACTGCCTATTTGGAAACATGGTCCGGGAATGTGTCCCACGAAACATACCCGGACCAGTCTCTGAACTTAGCTTATGGCATTTTTGACACATGGTTTGGGACTACTACCTAGAACAAGTCTCGGAACCGAGATTTTGAGGGTAATTCTCGTATTTTCGTGCATGGTCAGAGTGTTTCTTCAAAGTATAAACCTGGATCCTGAAGTTGCAAAAAAATGAGGACACGCCAAGCATGCTCGGGTCTTATCCCAGAACCAAGACCCAAACCAATGCCCTGATGAAGCGTGGCGTAATATTTAAAGAAACAAATTGAGAAAAAATTTCTTTTGGGAACACACGATGTAGAAGAAAGAGAAGACATAGGTAGCCAAGAGCAGCAAGATTAGAGGATTGGATTCGTCATCGGTTCCACTACAAGAGTTGATGGCGCTTTCTTTATTCTCTATTATTCTTGTTGTTATTTCTTCATTTTCCATGTTTGAGTAGATAGTTTGAATTCTCGTTTTCTATGAATCCCTAGTTTGAGAATTCTACTTCCTCGTGTGGTTTTATCTGATTCAATATAGTGTGAAGTACTTTCTCTTGCTTTATTTATCAATCTCTCGTGATCTAATCAATTACTGGAGTTTATTAGTTTGTTTGCTTACAAGTGAGAACTGTGGCATACAATAGACTATATGAATGACACCGGTTAATGTAGACATCGTAATTTCATATTCATATTAACCGATTGTTAAATCGGGGTTGCTCTTAATGTTGTTACTAATTAGAAAATTCGTACAAGAGTTAGGATTTGGACATTGCTAATTAGAATCCACCGAGTGGGAGACCGGACGTGGGTTAAATTGATCTAGCATTTCATTCTAGAATCAGAATGTCACATAGGAGAACTAGGAAAAATAGTGAACCGGGATTCATTTCTTATCTGTTTGAAAGATCAACAACTTTTTATTTGTTTGTTTTAGTTTATTATTTCTGCAATTAAATCCCCCAATTTATTGTTATTTACTTCTTTGGTTGGTTAGTTAGTTAATTTCAATGAAAGCTAGACTAGAAACTATCTCCCTTGGTTTGATGCATAGGGGAATACCTTAGGAGAACTTGCAATACATGATTGGTACACCGCCGATAGGTTTTAACCCGTACAAGACTATTCTTCATGACTCAAACTCCGAGAAATCTTCTTGTGTTACGGGCACATGCAAAGCCATTTCTTCTATAGATCGTCGGAATTCGATCCACCATGGGATTATGCATTTTCTTGGATTACCTTCTCATCTTGTGGTCGTCGCGCAAACAACGAACGATGGCCAAAACTTCGACGATAGTGAATTATATGTCCATGACAACAACCACTTCCAAAACTTTGTGGCTTCAACAACTTCTCTCAATGCTCGAGATTTTCTTTCCTCTTCACCAACCCTCTATTGTGATCATTAATTTAGGGTTCACTTTACCTCACATCAATCTTGTTTTACACAGCTGCAAAACATGTGGAGATTGACTTCTTCTTTTGGTCGAGAAAGAGACAACAAAATCTTTGAATCTAAATGTCACCCCCTAATTGGGGTTTTGGGACAATACCAACCCATTTCTTATGATACCAACCGCACTAGCCTAGTTCGTGAAATAGCTGATAGTTGATAGCTGATGACTGATTAGATATGCTGAAAGCTGATGTAATTAGTTTAAATTACATTAACTTATTCTAAATAATCTGATAATGTGTTCGTCATTAGTAAGCTTATTTCAATAGCTTAACAATGTATAATTAGATTCATTAAAAAACGAATTTTTTATAGTCGTATGACCCCTAGCATTACGCAAAGCATACCGGAAGATTGCAAGTTCAAAATGCAGGTGCGTAACGAATTTGGATTCTGAATACCTTCACTGTCGACGCTAGCAACTTCAATGGCTGGTGATTGAAATCTGAAAGAAAAATTATAAGTTAGGGTTTGAGGTAGAGAAAGAAAATGGTGAAAAAATTGAAAAAGACTACAGGACGCGGTAGAATAATTTACGCTTGCCACTTGCCTTTGGTTGCTCATCTGCAATTGAAACTTCAGGGGGTGGGTTAATATGGAGCTTCTGAAGTAAATGCAGTGGTTGTAGTCGTAAACGTGATTGACTAGTGTTTGGTAAACATCTATCAAAAATTGAAAAGGGCCTTTAACTGTCGTCTTAAAGGGCTCACGAACTGGGCGTGCACGTGGACCTTGAGATCTCTTTGCGCCATTTTATTTCCATTCTATCCAATAGTTGCTACAATTTTACATTTTGACCTATTTGATGACTCACTATTTATCTACTCCCTCATCCTACATGTGGGGATCGAGAAGTCCCTTTGTTGATTATCACTGCTTGTACTATTGATACTTTTATATGAATACTGTGTGTTGGTTTAATAAAGAAAGTATCCATCGGCTATGAAATAGAGGCTAGAGTGCCACCCCCATTCTGCAAATCGAACATGCTTCCCTGTATTTGGTATTACAGTAGAAATGCGCTCAAAGTTGTATAAAATTAGCATAAAAGAGACAAAATGTTAAACTAATTGACAGGAGACATGATCTCACCATGCGCAGGTGATAACGCTGGAAACACGTAGGAATACAAAGGTAGTGAGTCATTTTGTTGGGAGAAAGGTGTTCATTATTGAATAATATATAGTTGAATCTCCTTGTTAGCGTTAGCTAGCTTCTTATGTTATTTAACAAGAATTGGATTCTTCGGAATCATCCATCCTATTGCACCGCATTTTTTTTCAGAATAAAAGTATTCACAGCCGACCTGAATGTTATAATAATACATATCTCAATTATTTCCCGACGTCATCCAAACGAGTGAACAAGGAGCGGCACGGCAACCTTATACATCTATGTTATGCTATTTATCAAATAACAGAAAGCAGGATAGACAGGATCAACGAACTAGAACGCTAGATGTAGGAGTGCACGTCCAATTTCCAAATTTCATTTAGACAGATTGACAAAATAGGGCATACTATTCATCTTCTCAAGAATTAAACACCATCTCGTTGCTTTTCAATTGATCCGTACCAATAAGTGATATCCTGTCTTCAAAGACATCAACATAACCAAAGGCATTAGAACCTGGTGGGCACTCCAAAGCTGCTTCAAATACTCGATGGTGTACCCCATATGAATCGATTGAGTAACTCCCTTTGTGATCATGACCAGAGAAGCAAACCTTAACACACTTGTACTTATGGATCACTTCCATCACTTCATCATAGTTCCATAGATGAGACTCAAAGTCATCTGAATTGGGACCCAAAGGAAGATGACAAGACACTATTACTTTTTGGTTCAGCTGGGTTGCATCACAGAGAATCTCTTCTAACCATCTAAGTTGTTCTTTCCCAATAGCTCCATTGAACATAAGAAACCTTCTATCAGAACCTGTTAAACCATTAGGGCTGTTCTTGTTTGTGTTTGGGTTTTTTTCTGAAAGAAGCTCCAACGCCTTGATTGTGTTCGGATGGTCTCTCGGCCAGCCAACAGCACTGATGTCATAACCGTCCAGAACCACAAATCGGTATCCAGGGGCCGGAGAGAAATCATAATAAGCGCAGCCATCATTTTGCACTTTAATACCCAGCAGAGGAAGAAGATCCTTTCGAGGTAGATTATACAGACAATGATTGCCAATCAAGTGGTAGACAGGACCATCGAATTTATCAAACTCGCTAACAATCTTCTTTACGGCATTTAAAGATTGGTCTCTAGGGCAATTCCCATCCACAATATCACCAAAGTTCATGGCAAAACTTAGATTTCCTAATTCATTCCATTTCTGGACAGCCCTTTGCAAAACATGCACGCTGTGTCTGTAATATCGAGGAATACCCAGGAAAGATTGACCATCAGGAATATCAGCATATTGAACATCAGATATGACCCCAAAAGAGAAAAGAGGTTGCTTCCCTGAAATATTCAACCCATTTTTGAGGACCATAGCGTCTGTCAGAATGTCCTGATTTCCCCTCAGACAGTGCAGACAGGAAAGAAAGATGGACAGCCTGTGGATATAAACCCAGCGTCAAGAGGAGGGGCCAATGAGCCGTATAAACCGTTTCATAGTCAGTCAGTCACATGGCTCGATTATAGTGTATGGTTAGTGCCCCTTAATTCACGCAACAAAATTGAACATAAAATAGTTTGAAATCATGAAGTATTTTTTAAGGAGAAAATAAGAGAAAATCATTGAATGGCGTTCACGCAACATGACATCTTGTGATATGAGGAGTCTTTATTTCTTGAAATTACAATTCATACAATATTGACAAATAATGCGTAGCTCCACCCAAAATTCCACAAGTGTATTTCCTGCCAGTTGGCGTAAACGGAAGGGACGGAAGCCAAGATCAGAAATACATAGATCTCTAAGAAATCAGAACTAAAACGAAGCAGATCTGGACTTTTAAAGAAGTGAATTTACCAAAAACACTTGGAAACCCCGTAAATGATGGTCGATCTACCGACTTAAACCGATGAGAACGAAAATGAGTAGAAAGATTCAAATCTGAATTGTCTTCTTCACACTTACCTTTGAGCCTGTTCCCAGATATGAGCAGTTAAATTTCAGCTTTCTCGACAAAGCTAACAGCGAAGTTGCCACTTGCGACGGCTAGAGTTCGCCAATTCATCTACATCGTCGTGCAGTTTTACAGGAAACGAAAATTTTTTTACAAAAAAAAGTTGGCTTTTCCGTGACAGTAGTTTTTTTTAGACTTGCCGATTTGGATCAATGAGTAGTTGAGATAAACCCTAACCTGATCAATTAATTAACCTAATACAATCTAAATATAAATAGGTCAAAATCACTGGTTTAAAATCTTTTACCTCTGACCTAACTTATTCAATCCATTTTAAGCTAACAATAAATGTCACGTAATTAAACATACAAAAAGAGACAACACCGGTAATATATATAATAAATTGGTACAGTTCTTGGTAAACTGGTTTTACAAAAATAATTCGTAATTGAAACCAAAACCGATTGACAAAACAACATGGTTGAGGTGGTATGGAACTCGTACTTAGACTGAAAGTTGCAAAAAGAATGCCATGATGTATTGATTAAAGTCTGCGGGTTACATAGCTATGACTCTTATTTATAGACCCCTATAGAGTATAACCGTTTCTGTGGGCCTACACTATTCTAGAATATTCTTCAATATACAAGGTTTTCCTATAATTTATCCCTTTCGCCGAATTGTTACCCCGTCCTCGGAGAGGGCCTTGCTTCGCTTCGGAGGTGGGGAAGATCGTACGGCTTATTGTCCTTCCCAGTCTGTCTGAAGAATGGCTTCTCCGGACGTAAGGGTCCGATCGCTGGGGTCGGAGGGGATTTGGTCGGAAGGAGACCCTTCTGGTGTCTCCGCAGGCAGCATGTATCCTCCGCTGGTCACTTGGTTATTACACATGGTGGAACCCCACTTCATCAGTCCCACAAGATCTTTTCTTGTTCTGCAAGGAAAGATCTTTTCGTTGTTGCTCTCTCTTAGTTTTTAAATTTTGGCGTTCTGCTCCACTCCTCCTAGTCCCACAAGACCTCTTTTTTTTTAAGAGAAAAGGAAAGAGGTCTTGAGTTGTTCCTTTTTGTTTGGATTTCCTACCGTTGGAGATCTACCGGAGGCTCAGCAACGTGCCTTGCTTCAACTGTCACCTCCTCGTCTTCTGAAGCTACCTTCTCTGACACGCTTGCAGTAGTAGGCGATGATTACTTTTTTGGTAGAGCGTGCCCAATTTCCGCCTATTTAAGCCCATTCTCCTCCTTCCTTCTCTTCCCTCTCTACTTTTTCAAACTTTCGAACTTCTCTGAGTTTTCACGCATTTGTCTTCTCTCTTTCTTCCTTGCCCCTGACCTCGATCTTTCGCTTTCTCGCTTATACGGTGGTCATTCTTCTTCTTCTTCTCTCCCTGCTTCCAATTCTGTTTTCCGCTCTTGCATCTTCTCTCTCTCACACGCCCTTCCCTGCTTCTCGCTCGCCTGAATCTTTCGGCTTTCTGTTCGTAATGGACTGTCAAACCCAAACCTTCCGCCCTGGCGCCGGCGGGATCGACACTTATTACCGACGGGGAAAACTACGCCGTAGAAGATTCTGCCATTCCTGCCGAAGATATCGGCGGGGACTACCCTCGCCAGGGTACCGGTTCCAGCCTTTCTGTGAAAGATTTGAGGAAACTCATGAAAGGCGTGCAAGTCCCACTGGGGTCGAAGGTTCGCGTGCCGGAGCCGACGCATCCTTTAACTACTTTGGGGATGGTTTCGTGGTGTATCGGGAGCACCTTCACCATGGCCTGCGTTTTCCCCCGCACCCTTTTGTTCTCGGTTTCCTTTCGCGTCGGCGATGCACTCTTGCCCACCTGAATCCCAACGCCTTAGGCTGTCTGCACACCTTCCTCACCGTCTGTGCGGAGAACGACATTACTCCCGATGCGCGGGAGTTTGTAAATTTCTTTACAACCAGGGTGAACACCACTACTACGGAGGAGGACATCTCCGTCTTGGCCGTGTCCGGGTATTCCTTTTTCAAGCGTGTGAGCCTGGAGAGCGGCTGGTCCTCCAACTGGTTTGTTTTTTATCCGCCGAGGGGGACTTTTATCGGATCTGTTCCCATATCGGAGACATAGCTAAGGGGCAGCTTGCCGCTCCGCTACCCTCTTCCGCAAATTCGTCTCCAATTGGAGATATACTTAAGAAGCTGAGTTCATCAGCGCTCCATCCCATCACCTTCTTCCTTTCCGAAGAGAAGTTGAACAAAACTCGGACGAAGATTGACCGTACTGTTTTTCCTGTGTGCCTTCTTTCTTTGTTAGTTTTTCGGATGTTTTTCTTACTTCTTCTTGTACCGCAGCTTTTGTTCAATCGGGCGGGAAATTCTCCCTCCGGTACAACTGGGAGCTTGTTGACTACAGGCCACCGAAGAGAAAAAAGGAGCCCTCCCTGCTCCTTCCGGTGGAAAGTCGAGTCCTCCGGTAGCAAAACTACTGGCACTAAGAGGAAAGCCCCCGAGGGGCCCAGAAAAGTTGATCAGTCAAAAATAAAATTAGTACGAAGGGAAAAGCTTGTTACCGAAACTGGTTCCACCGGTCCCCTTGCTGTGTCCCTTCGGAAACAGGTACTCCCGTGTCCACTCCCGCCTGCAGTCCGGGTGGAGTTAAAAAAGATGTGGATTTAACTCCCATATCATCCCTCTTCCCTGATCTGCATGGCTTTTTTTGCGTAGATGAAGCTTTAACTCAAAATACCGATTCCATTTTTTCCACCGGTATACCTTTCCACAGCCTTTTTCCTTTTTTGCTTTTACTTTGTACTTGTTTGATTACTTAAGATTTTGCCTCTTGCAGCTGCTGCTCCACCCTCCGTAGACCCTGAGCCTGAACGGGCGCGTCGACCCATGCGCGGTGTTGTAATAAAGGAAGGTGGTGCCCCGGAGGGAAAAAAGGCGCGAAATTCCGCCCGGTAAAGGCAAAGGCATTGCCGAGGGTAGTGCGGAGGGAAGCTCTTCCTCAATCGTCCGACGCCCCTTCTCAGGAGGCTCCCCAGTCCGGAGCTAGGAGCAAGCATGTGGGCGACAGATCTTCTCCTCCACCGCGGGCTGATCCTTCAGTCTGCGGTCCTTCTTCAAAACTGAACTGGGGCTATCACCGAGGAAATTCGGTTCCTCGCATTCCATACGTTCGTGGAATGAGGTACAAGGCCTTCTGGTCTACTGCTGCGGAGGCGGCCAAAAATGATAATGGCATTTTTGCCCCTGGTTCTCATCCGACTCCTTTAAAACAGAAACTCCGGTTTGGGGAGGGTAGCTCTGACGCCATCGTCCGCCACTCTCTTCCGAAGAGAGAGGCCTTTGACCGCCTCTGGAGTGCTTTAATTCAGGTTTGACTTCTTTGTATATATTTATCTTGTAAAACCTTCTGTTTTTGATTCTGATACCCTTTCTTTTAGGCCATGGCGATGGCCCAATGCGTTGAGACCCAGTCTCAATACTCTTCCCAAGCCCTTCGCTCTTACGAGGCCCGCGTGGGGAAATATAAGAAAGTTGTCGATGTAGAGAAGGCCAAGGCTCAAGAAATCCTTACACAAGCGCAGGCTCAACTTGAGGCTGAAAAGGCCCCTCCGGGAGGAGCTCCAAGAAGCTGCATCCCTCGATCAAGAGGATGCTATCAACAGGTTGCAGGCTTCTTTTAACGATCAGAAGCGGGTGTTGGAAGAGGAAGCTGAAGATGTTCGGAAGGTTGCTGAAGAGATCCGGAGATCTACCGAGGATCTGCGGTCTTCCTTTGAGTCAGAGTTGGAAAAAAGGAACCAACTCTTGCAAGCGGCTGAGGCCAAACAGAGTGATCTCCAAGCCGGCCTTGAAACGGAGAGGCAAAAGCTTGCGCAGGCAACTCTTCGAATTAAAGAGCTTGAGGAAGAGCTGGAAGCTCAGAAGAAAAAGGCTTCCGGTAATCTTCATATCATCTAAAGCTTCCATTTTTTCTTTTCTCTCGTATTATTCTGCTAATCCTTTGTATTTTATGCAGAAAATCCAAGTCCTTCGTCGGAGGCCGCCAGAAGTTCCGACTTTTGGCTTAAAAAGGTGTCTAGACTTAAAGCTTCGTTAATTACTTCGGAGTCGGAGAGGGAACGATACCGGAGTCTTGCCTTATCCTACGAGAGCCAGGTTGCGAAGTTAAAGGGGGCTCTCAAAGAGACGCAGTCGGAACTCCAAACGAAGGACCGTACTGTTTCAGGTCTTAAAGAGACACTCTCTTCTCAATGCCGTAAACTTGCCGGGGAGAGCCAACGAATTGTATCGGAGTTCTTCTCCGAGAAGCAACAATCCGTGGATGAAGCGCTTTACGAAAGCCTAGAGTTTGAAGCTCTTGCTCGTTCCACCGGATATCATGAGGAGCTGTCGAGGTTCTCACGGCCCGCGGGAATACATGCTTTGCCCCATCTTTTATGGGATCAGCTATTGTGCGGGCCCGAAGTGATGCTGCCCTTACCCCGGTAGGTGAGAACAAGGAAGACTCCGGAGGAAGCACCTCAACCCTTCAGAAGCGAACACAAGAATCCGAGAAGCTTGCGGAAGATCCTGCAGGGCCTGCATCATAAACTATTTTTCTTTACAGTTTTTGTTACAGTCATCATATACTTTGTTCCGGGGTACTTTTTCTTTGTAAATCACATCCCCCTTTTTAAGTAGATCAGCCAGATCTTTCGGGCATGACCGGAGCGACCGGTCTCCCGAAAGTCGGAGACTTTTGTTAATGTGGAATCTTTAAACTGCTTTTCACTTTTGCGAAGATTTCTTTTCGGTAACCTTTTAGTTACACTTTCACACTCTACCACTGTACACATGGTGAGATCGTTGATTTAACACTCTACCGACTTCGAGACAGTGAGATCGTCAGTTTAACACTCTACTGGCAGTAAGACAGCGAGATCGTCGGATGAAATACACTACCATCGTTGATGGTAGATCGTCGGATACAAAACACTCTACCATCACTGATGGTGAGATCGTCGGTTACATTATTTGTCTTTCTTTTCTTTTCTTAAAACTCTTTGTTCCTTGTCTTTGAGTAAGAGAAAAATTGTTTTTGCAATGTTTTTGTTTTTGTCCAAAAACTTTATACACCATTACCGGCGAGTAAAATGTTTTGAAAACAAGACAACTGAGATCGTCAGGTAAAACGCTTCATTGCTACTGCTTGTGAGATCTTCGGACATCCATATGAGATTATTCCTGCGCTTTTAACAAACAATTCATTAACTTGTATCCGAAAAAGATATTATACATAGAACTTCTTGAGGCATTCAGCGTGCCAGGAATGTGGCAGATCACTTCCGTCCACATTTTGGAGCCTATAAGATGCTCGACCTGTCTTAGCCTGAATGATATACGAGCCTTCCCACTGAGGTTGCAATTTCGCTGGTTGTTTTACCTCCCGAAGTACCAAGTCACCCGCGGAGAAAGACCGTTCTCTTACCCATTTATTGAAATGACGTTCAATTCTCAATTTGTCATTTTGATTTTTTAAATCAGCGATCATCCGTTTTTCATCCAAGACATCCAACTCATCTCGGATGCCTTCGTCGTTCTCTTCTTCTTCGTACCCTTCATCCTTTTTGACGGTATCATAATTTCCGCCGGTACTACCGCCTCCAGTCCGTATCAATCTATAAGGGGTTTCTCCGGTTGGCCCTTTGACAGTCGTTCTGTTAGCCCATAGGACTTGCGGTAGTACCTCCGCCCACCTTCCTCTTTTTCCTTCCAACTTTCTTTTCAGAGCTTTCACGATTTGCCCATTAGTATTTTCAACCTGGCCATTTGCTTGTGATGAGCTACAGACGCAAATCTCAAGTTAATCTTCCATTCCTCGCAAAATTCCCTAAAGCTTTTGCAATTGAATTGTGCGCCGTTGTCCGTTATGATTACCCTCGGGATGCCAAACCGACACACGACGTTCTTCCAAACAAATTCCTCTGTCTTTCGTGCAGTTATACTTACTACCGGAAGAGCTTCTACCCATTTGGTGAAGTAGTCTACCGCCACATACAAGTATCTATACCTTCCGGGAGAAGCCTCTGGAAATGGTCCGACGATATCCAATCCCCATTTCGCAAAAGGGATCGGGGAGGTAATAGACTTCATTTCCGCAGGTGGGTTTCCAACCCTTGGACCGTGTAACTGGCACTGCGCACATTTTTTAACATAGTCTCCGCACATCTTTTGGATTGCCGGCCAAAAGTAACCCATCCTTAAAATTTTATGCATTACCACCAACCACCACTTACCATCCCACCTACCACCCCACCCAACCGTTCCCTACCCCACCGCCCTTCCTCCTTGGTGGTTGCCGCACACCCCGTCGTGGACTTCGCTGACAAAGCTCTAGTCCTTGACTCTCTGTCAAACACTTCAGTGATGGTCTGCCAAAAGATCGCTTGTACAGCTGGCCGTTTTCAAAAAAGAACGATGCTGCCCTTCTTTTTTTGTTTTGGCCTCTTTTTTTCCTCCGGTAGTGTCCCTTGCTGGATGTACCGGACAATCGGGGTCATCCATGATTCACTCAAATCGGCTATTTCAACTGTCATTGTCTCCATCTTACCTATACTCGAGTATTCCTTTAATTGTAGCCGGACTTCCGCCGGTATTCCTTCCGCTATACTCGCTAGTTTAGCCAGTACATCGGCCTCCGAATTTTGGTCTCTGGGTATATGTCGGAGATTGCATTTTGAAAATCTTGCCCTTAGATCTTGTACCTTTATCAAGTAAAGTTTCAATTTTTCCTCCTTTGTTTCGAAGATGTTCTCACTTTGCCTTGCTACAAGCAAGGAATCAGATTGTATTTCCAGCTCCGTCACCCCCAGAGCACAGGCTATTTCCAGTCCCTGTATTAACGCCTCGTATTCTGCTTCATTGTTTGTTACCTCAAATTCCAACCTTACCGCATGATTCATTTTCCTTCCATCGGGAGTCTGGATCACAACCCCAACCCCCGCACCGGTTTTACACCTAGCTCCGTCCACCCACATCTTGTACGGGACTTCCCGCTCTTCTTGACAGAAAAACTTGCCTCGGTGATAAAATCAACCAGGGCCTGGGCTCTTATTGCTGTCCGAGGAACATAATGGATTTCAAATGAGTAAGCTCCACCGTCCAAGTAATCATCCTTCCGGAGGCGTTTAGGTTATTGGTGATTTGTCTTAGGGGCCAATTAGTTCGGACGGTGATTCGGTGCAACTGGAAGTATGGTTTCAATTTCCTGGATGCGATTACAAGAGCAAACAAAACTTTTTCGATATAGAATCTTGTTTCCGCGGCGGTTAAGATCTTTCCGGTAAAATAGACAGGGATTTCCTTCTTTTCCTCCTCCATGACTAGACCGCTGCCACCGCCCATTTCGAGACTGACAGGTATAAGAATAGATCCTGGCCTGGTGACGGAACGCCAAGCTTCGGAAGCTCCTGAAGCATTTTCTTGATTTGTTCGAAGGCGTCTATACACTCCGTATCCCACTGGAATTTTTTATTTTTCCGGAGGACATTAAAAAATGGGATAGATTTTTCTTGGAGCTTGGAGCAAAATCTACTTAAAGCAGTGAGCCTTCCATTCAGGGCTTGTACGTCCTTAATGTTTCTTGGCTGCGGAAGGTTGAGAACTGCTTGAGTTTTTTCCGGATCAACCTCAATTCCTCTCTGTCCGACTATAAACCCCAAAAACTTTCCTTGAGTGACCCCGAAGACGCATTTTTCAGGATTTAACTTGATCTTGTATTTATCCAGGGTATTGAAGGTTTCCTCAAGGTCTTCCATGTGCTGGGCTATAGAATCACTCCTCACTACTATATCATCCACATATGCCTCCACATTTCGGGACAACTGTTCCCGGAATACCTCGTCAATCATTCGCTGAAAGTTGCCCTGCATTTTTTAATCCAAACGGCATGACCTTGTAGCAAAAAATACCGGTCGAGGTGACAAAGATGTTTTCTCTTGGTCATTTTTGTTCATCATTATTTGGTTATACCCAGAGAACGCATCTAAAAAGCTCATCACACTACTCTGCGCTGTTGCCGCTACGAGCTTATCTATGGAAGGTAAAGGTAGAAATCTTTCGGACAAGCTTTATTCAAATCTGTGAAATCCACACACATCCTCCATTTTCCGTTTGCCTTTTTAACCAAAACTACATTCGATAGCCATTTCGGATAAAAAACTTTTCTAATAAAGCCGGCTTCCAGCAACCTTTCGACCTCCGCCCGGGCAGCCTCGTCCCTTTCTCTTCCTACAATCCTCTTCCTCTGTCGGATGGCGGGAACCTTTGGACCGACGTTCAAGTTATGCTGGATAACGCTGGCGTCCACTCCGGGCATGTCCTTTGGACTCCAAGCGAATGTCTTTCTTCTTTTTTCAAAAAATCTCATTAAGCGAATCTGCTCATCATGGTGAAAAGCATTCCCAATTTTGAAAAATTTAGAAGGATCGGTTTAGGGGTACCTCTTTTGGTTGTTCCGCCGGCACCACTACCTTCTCTGAGGTTTCTCCGGCATGTGTGCTCTGGCCTCTCCCTCTCCGTATTCTCGACTGGAGCCGACCTCTTTGACTACGTCCTCTTCCGGAAAGTCCTCGGTGATCCGCACCTCGCACACCCTTGCTGTTTTCTGGCTCCGGGGATGGATACCAACCTTCCACCCCTTGTCAAGTATTTGAGCTTGAGGTAATAGGTGCTACAAACAGCTCCGAAAGCATTGATCCCGGTCGCCCAAGTAGATGTTGTACCCGGACAGGTCTCGCATGATGTACAAAGTTATTTTTTCTGTTCTCCGGTCATCCTTTTGGCCTAACGTCATTGTGACATCGACACTTCCGTTAGCCTGAGCTGTGATTCCTCCGATGAACCCTCCGAAAGTAGCAGTAAATGGTTTGACCTTTTCGTCCGGGATTTCCAGTTTCCGGAACGCCGCAAGGAGATCACATTTGCTCCCGCTCCGCTGTCGACAAGGATGTTTCCTACCATCCTATCATTGATTTGAGCTCGAATGACGAGGGGGTCATTATGGGGAGTAACTCCCACCTCGTCTTCCTCCGTGAAGTAGATAGGCGGTAAGGGTTCCCTTTTTTGGATCTTCTTCTCGGTAGCTTCTCATGGACCTCGTGCATGTCTTTTCTTTTCTTTTGCCGTGAATGGCCCCTTTTCTGAAACAACCAGTTATGACCCCAAAATCGAAAGATTTGCTATGGTCTAACTCGGGGTGATCCTCATTCCTCATGCCACCTCCATTATGCCCGTAACGAGATCGGTTTGGTAGTCGTTGTTACTCTTTTGCTGTTTGGAAGCTTCCTGTTCTCTTTTCTTGTTTCCTCTTTTGCTCATCATTTTGTTCAGTTCTCTTGACAATGTCACACAATTGGTCGTCCTGTGGTTGAAGTGCCCGTGGAATTCACAATACGCCAATGTGTTCTCTCCTGAGGCAGGCTTCTTAGGGGGCGGAAGATAGCCTTCCCTTACCGCGGCTGCGTACCTCCCGGAGCGATAGTAATAACTTTTGCTCCATATGTCGTCTTGCCTCCAGTATGGGAAGTCGTGACTGGATCCTTCCCATACGGCCTGTACCTTGCTCCCCAAGGTTTCGAAGCAGACGTCTCCCCATAACTCGCGCCAACAGACAGCGCTCCTCCTTGCTTCTTCTCGTGTGCCAGCCTGAAACTATTGGCCAATTCTTTTGCCTTATTTTCCGCTCAATCTCCGATTTCAAGAAATCGTGCAGCATTTCTGCTAACTCTCCGTGAGTTTGTGGTGCTTTGGTAGCAATTTTCCCTGCCAACTTGGATTTGCCAATCCATTCCCGAAAGCTTTTACCAGTATTTTCTCATCCACATCGTCTACTTCAGCCACTTGCTTATGGAAGCGCTCGCTGTACTCCTTCACCGTCTCTCCCCTTCTCTCCTGCCTGATCCATCAGTTCGATCGTATCTTTCTGGATCTTTTTACTCGCTGCAAAGTAAAGTTGAAATTCCTCTGTAAGCTGTTTGAAGCTTGAGATGGATTGTGGTTTCCGAGAGGAGATCCAATTTAGAGCTCTTTTAGCGAGTGTTCCCGGAAACAAATTGCAGAGTGCCTGGGAGCTGATTCCTTGAGTGTTCATCGCGAAGATGAACTTCTTGATGTGTTGAGCGGGATCCCCGGTTCCATCGTACTTCTCTATTGTCGGAGCGACAAAGAACGGTGGGAGCTTCGCCTTCCGAATATTTTCGGTGAAGGGATACAGCGACATGTCGACGAGGTCTTCCTCTGCATCTTTTGGTGGTGACTTCTCTTTCCGGCTTCTTCTCTCACTCTTTGATCCGCTCTTCGCTTCCAGGTTCTCAATTACGCTCGCCATTTCATCGATCTTCTTCTGATGCTCTAGATCTCTATCCGTCAGCTCTTGTTGGAACCGTTCGTTGCTTTCAGCGATCTTCTCATTAACTTCCTGTGCAAAACTCCTCATCAGATCGGTGAGGTCTTCCTTTGAGAACGAGCTTTCTCCGATTGCAGCCATTTTCCCCTTCCCTTTGCTTGATCGTGGTGCCATGGTCGAACGAGAGACAAGAAACGTGACTCTGTGGATTGGATCGCGGTTGTCTTTCGACGTTCGTTTCCCACAGACGGCGCCAAATGAGTGGTATGGAACTCGTACTTAGACTGAAGTTGCAAAGAGAAGCCAAGTGATGTATTGATTAAAGCTGCCGGTTACATAGCTTATGACTCTTATTTATAGACCCCCTATAGAGTATAACCGTTCTGTGGGCCTACACTATTCTAGAATATTCTTCAATATACAAGGTTTTCCTATAATTTATCCCTTTTGCCGAATTTT
>CM041776.1:316843640-316858934 GCA_023374045.1 Limonium bicolor | reverse complement strand
TTATCAAATCTGTGAAATCTACACACATCCTCCATTTTCCGTTTGCCCTTTTAACCAAAACTACATTCGATAGCCATTTTGGATAAAAAACTTTTCTAATAAAGCCGGCTTCCAGCAACCTTTCGACCTCCGCCCGGGCAGCCTTGTCCCTTTCTCTTCCTACAATCTCTTCCTCTGTCGGATGATGGGAAACTTCGGATCGACGTTCAAGTTATGCTGGATAACGCTGGCGTAAACTCCGGGCATGTCCTTTGGACTCCAAGCGAATGTCTTTCTTCTTTTTTCCAAAAATCTCATTAAGCGAATCTGCTCATCATGGTGAAAAGCATTCCCAATTTTGAAAAATTTAGAAGGATCGGTGTTCAGGGGTACCTCTTTTGGTTGTTCCGCCGGCACCACTACCTTCTCTGAGGTTTCTCCGGGCATGTGTGCTCTGGCCTCTCCCTCTCCGTATTCTCGACTGGAGCCGACCTCTTTGACTACGTCCTCCTCCGGAAAGTCCTCGGTGATCCGTACCTCGCACACCCTTGCTGTTTTCTGGCTCTCGGGGATGGATACCAGCCTTCCACCCCTTGTCAAGTATTTGAGCTTGAGGTAATAGGTGCTACAAACAGCTCCGAAAGCATTGATTCCGGGTCGCCCCAAGTAGATGTTGTACCCGGAGAGGTCTCGCATGATGTAGAAAGTTATTTTTTCTGTTCTCCGGTCATCCTTTTGGCCTAACGTCATTGTGACATCGATACTTCCGTTGGCCTGAGCCGTGATTCCTCCAATGAACCCTCCGAAAGTAGCAGTAAATGGCTTGACCTTTTCGTCCGGGATTTCCAGTTTCCAGAACGCCACTAGGGAGATCACATTTGCTCCCGCTCCGCTGTCGACAAGGATGTTTCCTACCATCCTATCATTGATTTGAGCTCGAATGACGAGGGGGTCATTATGGGGGTAGTAGACACCCACCTCGTCTTCCTCCGTGAAATAGATAGGCGGTAAGGGTTCCTTTTTTGGATCTTCTTCTCCGGTAGCTTCTCATGGACCTCGTGTACATGCCTTTTCTTTTCTTTTGCCGTGAATGACCCCTTTTCTGAGAACAAACCAGTTATGACCCCAAAATCGAAAGATTTGCTATGGTCTAACTCGGGGTGATCCTCATTCCTCATGCCACCTCCGTTATGCCCGTAACGAGATCGGTTTTGGTAGTCGTTGTTATTCTTTTGCTGTTTGGAAGCTTCTTGTCTCTGCTTTTCTTGTTTCCTCTTTTGTTCATCGATTTTGTTCAGTTCTCTTGACAATGTCACACAACTGGTCGTTCTGTGGTTGAAGTGCCCGTGGAATTCACAATACACCAACGTGTTCTCTCCTGAGGCAGGCTTCTTAGGGGGCGGAAGATATCCTTCCCTTACCGCGGCTGCGTACCTCCCTGGAGCGATAGCAATAACTTTTGCTCCATATGTCGACTAACCTCCAGTATGGGAAGTCGTGACTGGATCCTTCCCATACGGCTTGTACCTTGCTCCCCAAGGTTTCAAAGCAGACGTATCCCCATAACTCGCGCCAACAGACAACGCTCCTCCTTGCTTCTTCTCGTTAGCCAGCCTGAAACTATTGGCCAATTCTTTTGCCTTATTTTCCGTAATCTCCGATTTCAAGAAATCGTGCAGCATTTCTGCTAACTCCCTGTGAGTTTGTGGTGCTTTGGTTGCAATTTTCCCTGCCAATCTTGGATTTGCCAATCCATTCCCGAAAGCTTGTACCAGTATTTTCTCATCCACATCGTCTACTCAGCCACTTGCTTATGGAAGCGCTCGCTGTACTCCTTCATCGTCTCTCCCCTTCTCTGCCTGATGTCCATCAGTTCGATCGTATCTTTCTAGATCTTTTTACTCGCTGCAAAGTAAAGTTGAAATTCCTTTGTAAGTTGTTTGAAGCTTGAGATGGATTGTGGTTTCTAAGAGGAGATCCAATTTAGAGCTCTTTTAGCGAGTGTTCCCGGAAACAAATTGCAGAGTGCCTGGGAGCTGATCCCTTGAGTGTTCATCGCGAAGATGAACTTCTTGATATGTTGAGCGGGGTCCCCGGTTCCATCGTACTTCTCTATTATCTAAGCGACAAAAAATGGTGGGAGCTTCGCCTTCCGAATATTTTCGGTGAAGGGATATAGCGACATGTCGATGAGGTCTTCCTCTGCATCTTTTGGTGGTGACTTCTCTTTCCGGCTTTCTTCACTCTTTGATCCGCTCTTCACTTTCATGTTCTCAATTACGCTCGCCATTTCGTCGATCTTCTTCTGATGCTCTAGATCTCTATCTGTCAGCTCTTGTTGGAACCGTTCGTTGCTTTCAGCGATCTTCTCATTAACTTCCTGCGCGAAACTCCTCATCAGATCGGTGAGGTCTTCCTTTGAGAGCGAGCTTTCTCCGATTGCAGCCATTTTCCCCTTCCCTTTGCTTGATCGTGGTGCCATGGTCGAACGAGAGACAAGAAACGTGACTCTGTGGATTGGATCGCAGTTGTCTTTCGACGTTCGCTTCCCACAGACGGCGCCAAATGAGATGGTATGGAACTTGTACTTAGACTGAAGTTGCAAAGAGAATGCCAAGTGATGTATTGATTAGAGCCTGTCCAATTACATAGCTTATGACTCTTATTTATAGACCTCCCTATAAAGTATAACCGCCTCTGTGGGCCTACATTATTCTAGAATATTCTTCGATATACAAGGTTTTCCTATAATTTATTCCTTTTGCCAAATAGTTACTTCCAGTCTCTCGGAGAGGGCCTTGCTTTGCTTCGGAGGTGGGGGAGACCGTACGGCTTATCGTTCTTCCGCAGGCTATCCAAAGAATGGCTCTCTAGACGCAAGGGTACGATCGTTGGGGTCGGAAGGAGACTCGGTCGGAGGGAGACCCCTCTGTTGTCTCCGCAGGCAGCACGTATCCTCCGCTAATCACTTGGTTATTACGCGTGGTGGAACCCCACTTCAGCGGGCGTTGGCGTGTCTGATTTGTAGTGAAAACACTTGTAGCATTCGCTTGAAACATAGTGGCAAAACGTGTATATGGGCCACCGAAAAATGCTTCCAAAAGGACTTAAGTATCGAAAGATGGCGAAAGAGTTCGATGGGAAAACTGATCACAGCATGGCGCGCCAGCCTTTGACAGGTACAGAGATTTACAAAAAGTTGGATAATATTGTGAACAACTTCGGGCCGCCAACCAAAAGTGGTGAAAAAAGTGTCTGGAAAAAGAAATCAATATTTTGGGAACTAGTACTGGCAGCATCTGGAGGTTAGACATTGTATCGATGGGATGCATGTCGAGAAGAACGTGGGTGAAAGTCACTAGCACCCTTTTGAACATAAAAGGAAAGACAAAGGATCATTTGAAAGGAAGAAAAGATTTAATTGAGTTGGGCATACGCACAGAGCTTGGCCCGCAAGAACGTGGAAAACGCACATTCTTGCCTCCTGCCTGTCACACTCTGTCTAAAGAAGAGAAACATAGTCTATGCAGTACCCTTTACAACATCAAGGTGCCATCAGGTTACTCCTCAAACATAAGAAACCTAGTGTCCATGACAGATTTCAAATTAGTAGGAATGAAATCTCACGATTATCATGTCCTACTTCAAGAATTTTTGCCAATTGCACTACGTGGGATCTTGCCGGATGCTGTCAGACACACAATCACAAACGTCGTCTTCCTCAAATCCATTTCGTCTAAGGTTCTTGATGTGGACACTCTGTCTAAATTACAAAAGGATCTTATTGTGACAATGTGCCAGCTGGAGATGTATTTTCCTCCATCGTTCTTCGACATAATGATACATCTCCTCGTGCATCTTGTAAGAGAGATTCTGATGTGTGGTCCTTTGTACCTTCGCTACATGTATCCGTTCGAAAGGTACATGGGTGTCCTGAAGAAGAAAATGAAGAACCGTCGTCACCCAGAGGGTAGTATTATAGAGGGCACTATCACAGAGGAAGTTGTAGACTTCTGCACCAATTACCTAGAAGGTGTCGATACCATTGGACTTCCACGTTCTAGACACGAGGGCAGATTGAAGGGTGTTGGCACGGTTGGAAGGAAACTGAAAAGAATTGACATAGACACTCTTAACAAAGCTCATTTAGTTGTGCTAAGTCATCTTGAAGATGTTGAACCATACTTTGATGAACACTTGTGTGTTTTAAGAGCACAATATCCAAACATGAGTGACGTTAGACTACAAAATGAGCAGAATAGGACATTTGTCCGATGGTTCAAAGAGAGAGTGTTGTCCGATCAGTCCACGAATGTGCCTGAACTGATTAAAGTAGTTGCATTTGGACCAAATCTGGATGTAATTTCTTATGAGGGGTACGATGTCAACGGATTCACCTTTTTCACAGAACGTCAGGATCAGAAGTCAACGAATCAAAACAGTGGTGTAGAGCTTGAAGCTTATCAAAACTTATATGACATCGGTGTCGTGGGTCATAGTCCTGTCTCAGTACAACAATCATATTTCGGTGTTATACAAGACATCTGGGTATTGGACTACAACAGCTACGAAATGTGTGTTTTCCGCTGTAACTGGGTTAACAACAATCATGGCTACCGTGAGGAGGAGCATGGTATGAAACTGGTTGATCTGTCTAGAGCTACTCCCACGGTTGAGCCATTCGTTGTTGGGACGAAGGTTAAGCAGATATTTTATGTAACTGATCCCTGTAATCCTAGATGGTCTGTTGTGCTTAAAGGGAGAAGAGGAATAGTTGGTGTGGATGGTGTGGTTGATGAGGATGAGTATGATGCAGAAGATGAACCTCCAACTGTTCCTATTTCATTGGAAGAGGCTGAGGTCACAGGTCATCGTGAGTATATACGATCAGACCATAACGAGGGAATGTGGGTTGAGAGATAATGGTGTATGTAAGTTATTACTATAAAAATTTATATGAAATTAACACTCTTTTATTTTTGCTTGTTTATGACCATTATGAAATGCTTAATTTAATTCAAATTGTATTTCAATCCTTGCAGGCATGGCTGATCAGGACATGGCTGATGAAGAGTTCGATTTATTTTGTCGTGAGGAGGAAAATGAGCAGCAAATGGTACCGGTCCATCTACTCTGCCGCTGCTGCTGGCCCATACATCTGCCGCTGCTGCTGTTGGCCCTTCCATGAGTGCACCTTCTACGAGTGCTACTCAGAGACCCAGAGGTAGAGGTCCGACCCGTGGGTTGAAACTGCAGAAACCGGATCAGATTAGTCTTCTGTGGGACAGTATGGGAGGTATGGTGGGGGCAGCAGGTCAGAGTTCGCTAGTATGCTAGGGACTCTGGCCAGATCACATTGCTGCATCAACCACACATGGAAACAAGTCCCGAAAGAAGTAAAGGAGACCATCTGGAAGAAGGTGCAAGAACGTACAAGATCCCAGAAGAAGTGAAGAAGACCGTTCTTTCTTTGGGTCCGGCAAAGCTAAATCATTCCGCCACTACTTGGTTGAGCATTGGATCAACAGGGTGCCCCCACGTGAGCCTCCGCCGTATGTTGTGTACAACGGCATGATCACTGAAGAGGAGTGGAAGGAGTTCGTTGAGCGGCACACCACCCCCGAGTTCAGGGTATGTTTGTGTGTACTCTTTTCTTAATTAATGCTCATAATGCTTTATCCCTGATTTTCTAATTAATTTCCTGTTGTACTTTCTTAACAGCAAGTACAAGAACAAGCACGGCAAAACCGTGAAGCTAATCTCTACCCCCACACCATGGGACGAAGGGGATATGTGGGCAGCCTCGAGGGATGGAAAGAAGCTGGTTTGCTGACACGGAGGAACGAGGATGGAAGTGAATGCCCGATCGAGGATGTCTCTGAGGCGAGGAGGGTGCAGATGTACATACTGGGACGCCAGAAAACGACCAGCGAAGGTCAGAGGATATTTCCTAATGCTGCGATGGAACAACTGGCTAACCAAATTGTAAGTATTTGAAAGTAGCTGTTAAATAATTTACTTATATACTCAAGTGTTTGTTGATCTTAAATTAGTGTTAACTTCTTTGAAATTGGACAGTATGAAGCGGCACAGAGAGGAGAAGTAGACTTACACGCTCCTCCTTCTCAAGACGACGCTCAATCAAATGCTTGGGAAGAAGGATCACCCGGGGCGTGTTAGAGGATTTGGGGGAGAAGTACGTCAGAAGAACGTATTCCCGCCATCTGCTAGGAAGGGTCAGATGAGTGCTGCTGAAGTCGAGGCGATGGTAGAGCGTAAGTTCGCTGCTGAGCGCCAGGCTATCGAGGAGAGGCTGCAGGAAGCGTTGAATGCGATTGCACATGCGACTACTCAGCAGCAGCATGATCCTCCTCGATGTCTTCCTCGTCTAGTTGTGCTCCGGCCGCTGACCCGTACCCGTTTGCCAACATCCAGGTTAACTTTGTTTAACTATTTTTCTCTAAAATAAAGTTATTTAAATAGTATTAGATTGGACTCACTTATTTATTTCACGTATTATCTCTGTTTATTAAAGGAGCAAAAAAATGTCGTCTCCAAATACCATTAGAGGGCACCCTGTAGATGCGGCCTACGGGACGGTGTTGCCATCAGGTCCACTCACGCTCATCAGTTTCGTACGTCTACCCCCATTCTACGCGCGTGTGACCTTGGACCTGATAGTTGATGGATTTGAGCATGCATACCTTCCGATGGCGTTTGACAACAAATGCACGCTGATCGAAGCGAAGGGAGACATATTGCCCTGGCCAGCATGTTATATTGTTGTCACCGATGAGGTAAGACTGTTTGACAACCATTTAGTATCTAATAAAATGCATTATTTAGCATTAAGTGTCTAATATAATCTATTATAGATCCCTGAGCTTCCTCGCCGCGTAACCCGGCCCAGACTAGAAGAGACCAGCGCGCCGGCGAATCCTGAGATCCCTGAGCTTCCTCGCCGCGTATCCCGGCCCAGAGAAGAAGAGATCAGCGCGCCGGCGAATCCTGTCAGAAGTACAAGGGTATGTTCTAGATAAATGTTTAATGTTACTATAATAATCAATTAGTAATTATCTTTACATTTATGCTTTACTGTTTGTGTGTGAAGGGTAAGAATCCAGTGAGTCGGGGTGCGAAAGGTAAGAATCCAGCGCCCGTCCGGGGTCGCACCAGGACTTCTGAGGCGCCTAAAAATAAGCTCACTGCCACAAAAACTTGTTAATGTTTTGGGGGCCAAGCAGATGAATCTCTACGACAAGATCATTTGAAGTCATCTCAAACTAACAACTTCATGATGACGCTTCCAAAGTCGATGTTTCACTACGAAGAAGATATGACGGCAATCAACTTTGAGGACATCAGAGAGATGATGTGTGGAGATTATCTGAACATTAACATTATTCAAGCTTATCTAAAGTAAGTGTTCTTTCCTCATACTGTAAAAACATATAGAATAAGTATCTATGAAGTTGCATTGGCTAACTTTTTATAGTACATGTGATATAATAGATGTCTGCTTGAGAGATGTGCTGAGAAGGACATGACCTCCATTACTGCGGTGTGCCCGGAGCGTTTATCGTACGACTCAGTCACTAGGGACCCGGGGAGGTTTTGTGAATACATGATTCATTGCTTCAATGTTGTTGATCAACAGAATAAATTATTCATTCTAATGCCGTATCACCAAACGTGAGTTCTAATATAAAATTACATACTAATTAGCTAACTTTTTTACCTTCATTTCTCATTTCATTTGTATTTGACATTGTAGCCACCACTGGGCTTTGTTTATATTCTGCGCTGCCACCGCTACTCTGCTCGTTCTAGATCCACTAGGGCAGTGGACAGAATTCAACACTGAAGACTTAATCAAAGAGTAAGTTTTTATTACTATTTAATTGTTTGTAAGTTTTTTGAACCAAAATTAATGTACTTGTTCATTTTGCTAAACGCTTTTGTTAATATATGTAACAGTTGTTACAAAAAAACCCCTCAGGGAGAGTTTGGTGATTTGACCGTCGATTACATCAAGGTTTGGTAATTCATGTATTTCATTCGTGCTGCTATTATCTTTGTACAATTGTTTTACATTTGTGAATTTTGGTGATTTAGTGCCCTACCCAAAAGGATTCTAAGAGTTGCGGGTACTACGTGATGCGGTATATGTACGAGTTCTGCGGGTACTTCCCAAGTTTTAAGAATGATAAAGACAAGGTAATACGAACGTGTCTTGTATTTAATTCTTTCGGCAGATTTTTTGTGTCTTTATCTTAATCTCATTATGTGTTCCATTCCTTTTCTTGTTGCAGATTAAAGAGCATTTTGCCAAATTCTCGACTTACAGTCCAAACGACTTGTATCATGTCAGAGAGAGCATGTCAGCCATATTTATGAGAATGGAGTGGTAGACTAGCTAGCTCTGATGCTGCTATGATAGATTTTTTTTTCATGTACAATTTTCTACACCGTTTTTGTACTGTTTTATGCTTCTGTTTTCTGCTAGCTGCTGTTGTTGTAACAGATTCTAGCTGCTGTATTAAATATTTTTTGTAATGAATTGCTAGCTGCTGTAACAGATTCTGCTGTATTGAATATTTTTTGTTGCTGTAACAGATGTTCGATCTAGTGTATATTAGATGTTATCTCTGTTGCAATTGTGCGCAGAGAATGAATTTGTGTTGTTGGTATTTGATTCAGGTGTTTCAATTGTGCAGTTTCTGCACATCTGTTGGTCTGATGCCTCTGTTGCTTATCTGTTATAATTCTGGCTCTGTTGCAATTGTGTAGATTTAAAAAAAATAAAAATAAAATAAAATTACACTTTAGATGACGGCTTTAACAATAACCGTAATCTAAAGTCCTTTGGGCGCACGTGCCAAAAGACTTTACATTACGGTTATTGTTTAAACCGTCATCTAAAGTGTACAATTTACATTACGGTTATTGGTAAAACCGTAATGTAAAGTCAATGACACGCGGGACGGAAAAGGGCCTTTAATTACGATTTTAAACTGTAATTAAAGACGTCGCCATCTTTAATGACGCCCACGTAGATTACGGTCCAGAACCGTAATTATACACGGTTTTGGACCGTAATTAAAGGCTCGCGTTCCACCAGTGCATGGAGCCCGTGGCGTACCATGTGAAATACCCCATAAATTAATCTAAATTAATTTAGGGGATTTCCTTTATTGAACCCTAAATAATACTATATATATTAAATTATTATATTATGAATTTTCTTGGAAAAATTTCAAGACACTCCAATTATATTCTAGAAATATTTGGAACATTGTTTTGGATCATAAAGTCAAAATAAAATCATAGTTGAAATATCCGTAATAATTATAAAAATAATTAAGGTCTAATTATATAAGGCTAACAAGTTGCAATAATGGATTAAGTAAATGTTGACATGAATTAAGGTTTCACTGAACCTTAATTATATTTATAAAAACTAATATATAGTCTAAAAGATTTATCAAAACTAACATGAAATTCTAAATTTTGGGATCATTTAAAAGGAGTAAATTATTCAATAAAAATCGGTGTAACATGTAATCTATATTATTACATGAAATGACACATAGATTATTACGAGGAAGATTGAGAGGTTATTTAACAAGCTAACATAAATTTTGAACATTTAAATGACTCAAATTAATAGTCTCTCTTCATTTTCCTCCTCCTTGTATTCTATTCATTTATAATAAAACTCTCTCTTTCACATCTTTTCCCTCAAGTTACAATATCCCTTCTTTTTATTTACATTCACTCACGGTTATAACTTAGCAAAAAAATATATGTCCAGCCTCTTTGCATTTCCTCTCCAATTACGGTTATATATTCAACATTTTCTTTTTCCTCCCTTTACTGGCGACTAAAGCATAAATGAACAGGCTGGAAACTGGAACATATATACCCAACGTTGCTTTTCTCTGCTACATATTCTCTTCATTCACAAACTGACGAAGGAAAATTCATACATCTCCCCTTTTCTTTTATATTCTCTTCACTCACTCATGTAACTGGTGACAAGGGAAAATATATGTACTGCATCTATGTGTCACCCCATTCTCTTCACGACAATTTTTGCCAACCACCATCTTTCTCTACACGGTACCTGTACAACCCAATCTGCTCTAGCACATCTTCATTCTCAATACATATGCCTCCCTTCGTTATCAAACCCCAGTCGGTAAACAAGGATAATCTCTTCATTAAAACTACACCTTGTACACCATAGTGAAATCGGAAGAATACATGCCCTGCGTTCTGTTCAATCTCTATTGGTGATTGCTGCATCTTGTACACCAGATGGGAGAGGGGGGCAGAAAACAGTCAATTCCATAATCGGTAACAATCTAATCTATCTTCTTCTTTCTGGTAATTCAGTAGAATCTGAATTCCTACGATCACGCCACATGAATCGAATCACATACCAGAGTGAAGAGCGGCTAAGAATAGCTCTTCATTTCTCTTTTTGAATCAGCTGCAGTAGTGAGAAATCCCCTCTTCAATTCTTGATGCTAAAATAAATCACTGGAACTGCATCTCGTTCACCAGACTAAAGAATACTGGAGCAGTTCATCCTAGAACCGGTAATATACAGTCTCTATTCTTTTGTCTCTACTCTTCCCCAAAACTAAGTTGGAGTGCTTTTGGTTGCAGAAAATATTGTTCTTCTATTGTACTGGTGAATGAAACAATAAACATATAAACAGTATCATAATTCTCTCATCAATTACAACAATAGCAGCAGATTTCTTCCCATCACGAGAAACAAAGGTAAAAGCATACAAGAAAAGAAAATAAGAATAAAAATGGTTGTATTAAGCGTATAAGAAATTAAGTGGTTAATTAGATTTTTGAATAGCTAACCTGTGGTTGGGTAGGTAAAAGTAGTTGAGTAATTAAATATAAATTGCTATTATTTGTGTAAGTTGAGAATTTTATGGTTTTTATAGGTGGGGCTAATTTGAGTAAAATCTAGTTAGTTAAATTACTTGAGTTATCATTTTAGATTCAATCGTAATAAAAAAAACTAAGTGCAAAGAAAGAGATAATATAATTATACTTATGAGTTAAACCATACAGTACTAAATTGTCAATTATGTTAGGGATAAAATTTATTAAATCAAAAACTGTTAATTTGTTAAAAGAAGTGTAAAAGAAAAGGATTATTGAAAGGAAATTAGATTTTCAATTTCTAAAATTAATAGTTTTATGGTGCTAGTAGTCACGACAATAATTGGTGCTGATAAGGAATTTAAGAAAATTTGGGTACTTGTTACCAAATGAAACTAATTGAGATTTTAGGGTGAAAAAATATAATAATATTTTTTTTAAAAAAAGAAATCGTTTTACAAGAAATAATTCAGGATAAAAACATATATATGTATATACCTGTCCTTAAGAAAATTAAGGGATTAATAAGTAAAAAATTAAGTTAAAAAAAATTAGGGATTAAAAATAGTAAATAAGTGGTTGGTTAAATTAACAGTATATTAAGTAATAAGTCAAGATGGGAGATTTGTTTAGAAGAGTAATACATAAAGAAATGTTAAGTGTTTTAAAAAGAGGTTAGTAATTTGGGATTTAAATATTTATGTAGTTAATTTTGTTAGAAAATTAATATTCTAGGATGGTGGTTAGTGGGAGAGATTAAAGGAGAACTTAGTAATTAGTTATCAAGCGGCTAGATGATGTTATAATGTAAAGTACATATTTATATATTTGAGATTGAGGAAATAAAAGGAATTAAGTAAAAGAATAGTAATATGGGAATTGAAGATTAGGTGGTACTGCTAAATTATTTAATAAACTCTTATAAGTTAATAATGGGTCGATGAATCCCTAGGTTCAAGGGTGAATTAGATTGTTAAACAAAAAGGGAATAAATGGATAGAGTGTAGGTAATTAGTTATTAAGTAGCGGGGAAGGTTGATAATTTTAAGATTTTAAATATATAAACATAAGTATAACTAAGCTTAAGGAAATAGGATGAAACGAATAATAAACTAGTAATATGAGAATAAAGGATGTAGCAATTAAGTCGGTAAATTGGAACGGACTAATTGATAAATGTTAGGAAACTCAGGATATGATATGGTGGTATGTTGGATTAGAATTAATATGATAAGGGTTAGAATATGTAGGAGATCAATGGGTAAAATAATAATAATAATAATTATAATAATAATAATAATAATAATAATTAATATATTATATATATATATATAAACTTTAACTAGCAATATAGTTTGGATAACATGATAATAAAATTACCAATAGAATATAATGGAGGGAGTAAGTAATTATCACGCTCATTAGTTTGAGAAGACAGGGGTTTCCTGATGAACACGACAAATCTGGGCCATCCGATTGTAGTTAGGAGAAACGGACGGCCGAGATTATAACGTAGAAGATTAAGTAATATAAATCCCAGAATAAAACTCTAATTTGTTGAATTTATTTAATGACTTTCCCTATTATATTTTAACTTGAAATTTTAATTACAGATTCCTTATAAACTATATTTTATTTTCAAGTAAATTAATATGGGTTTTGAGGTTTTAAACGTAAGTTATAATTTTTGTAAGTTCTGAGTATTACAGAATTATTTAGATAATTTTTAAAAATATTTTTATGAAATAAAATTTTTATAATATGTCTAAAATACCATAGTTACTATATATTAAATTTGGGAATTTTTACACAAGAGTAAATGGGTCTAAAAATTGTGTTTCTGAAATTTTTCATAAGTTACCTCATAATACAAGGTTTTTAGTGTAACAGAAATTAAAGTATAGTTGGCTAACAAACTTTATGTGTAACACCCCAACCGCTAATCCTATGCTTACCGTCCAATCATCCCATAATTCAGAGTTACTTGCAGCGGAAATACTACCTACTACGGCGGGTGATACAACGCCGCTAACCGCCCATACGGCTAGCAAGGCTATTACTACTTACAGTCACGGTCTGATGAACATAGTATACCGAGCTACCACTATAATGCATACCGAATACAAAATAACATTCTTACATTCTTGGATCACCGAGTATTTAAAGTGTATACTTACATCCCTTTCCAATCTTTCCAAAAGAATGAGTACCGACCAACTACTCATCTATAACAATTAAAATCCCTTCACAGTATCCCAAAAAGGTGTACCCCATGGTACACCGGCTAATCAAAAACTACAGCCATGTACTACTCAATACACCGATCATCATTCATTGTTTACAACCAAAGGAAAACAAAAGAAATAGAACTAAGTCTTCACATCTTCATCCTTCGCGAGTACCTGCGTGTAGTAAAAATGGTGCCCCAAGGGGCTCAGCAAACGCTGCGTATAAACTCCGCATATACCGAGTGCTAGCTAGGGCACGCCGACTATTTGACGTCCACTAAACATGCTGTTCATTTATTTCATACTTACATGCTTTGCATATAACATACATTCGTTCACAATACATTATTCATTCCAAGGCAACAATACAATAATGCTCACAATACTTACCTTCACAAGGTTAGCCAAATTACGCATCCGGGTTAATCAGAATGCTATTTACTCTTTTACTCATTTCACATTACTTACTCTTACTTTACTTACTTACTTCCAATTACTTACTTACTCATTCTTACTTACTTACTTATACTCAAGTTAAGTCGTCGGGACCTCCGGCCCTGGGGACTACTCCGTCCCACCTCCGGGATTTACTTGACTCACCAATCCGGGATGCTACCCACTTAAGGGATTTGGGCCACGAACAAGTTTAAGAGTCAGGAATTGGAGCCAACCTCTCGTGACTCCGCATCCTCACGCGTGGCCGAAACTATATCGGACTTCTACTCATTCCAATTTAATTACCAATTTAAGTTAGAATGGTTAGCTTGTTAGGAATAAGTTAGAAGTCCAAAGTCAACACATTCGGTCACAGTACATTGCAACATTCATACAAGCATTCATATTCATCCATACATTTCATGAATTATACAAACTAAGATTTAAGAAAAATATTCACAACATACAACACTACATTTCCACAAGTATGCATAGTAACTCCGATTCGTGCATTTATCTTATTTGGTGATCAATTAGCACACAACACACAAATCAGAGTAACCAAGATAGCATACGGGGCATGAGGAATTCATACCGTTCACCGTCGTACGTGTTTCCAAACGTTCTTCCGGTGTCACAAATCAAATCCTATTTTATACATATACAATTAAATGATTATTATAGCCATCATTAACTTAACTCATTACTCTTACGTTTACTAATCCATACTTACTAAGTCTTTGCATTCTTAACACTTATATTTCATTTACTCATTTTTCATTACTTATCCATGGTTTACTTACCTATATATATACATATGTGTAGGAGGGTATACACACAATATATATATATATATATATATATATATATATATATATATATATATATATATATATATATATATATATACATACATACATACTAGTTATAAGCTTACAGTTTTTTTGTAAGTATTGGGCCGTCCGACCCACCGTCCGACCCAAGCCCTGGGTCGGACCATTCCAGTAGAGTTCGTCCTCTGAAATTCACCCTGTCCGACCCAGCACTATTCCGTCCGACCCATACCCTCTGGGTCGGACCGTTCCAGAAGGTTTCGGTCCCGTGTCCCTGCTCCGTCCGACCCACTGTCCGACCTAGACCCTGGGTCGGAGGAAGTCAGAAACTTCGACCCTTATTTTTTTTTGCCTGTGCGACCCACGTCCGATGCACAGTCCTGGGTCGGACCATTCCAGAAAGATTGATTACCGATTCTTAAGCCCCGTCCGACCCACCGTCCGATCTAGACTCTGGGTCGGACGGTAGCAGAACCTTGCTACAGCCCTTATTTTCTTTTCCCAATTTCACCCATTGTTTCGCCAATCTTCCTACATACATCCTAACATGTTTTAGTACAATTTTAACCACTCTAAATCATGCTAATTCATTACATAATTCTATACTAACTTATACACACAATTCTCTAAGTTTTTATTCAACACTCCCCTTGTTTCCTCCCTTAATGCATTTTGCTACAGATTTTGATACTAACACTCCCCTTCTACAACTCCCTCTTCTAATGTCATTTCTAACACCTCTAATACATTATAACTACATTAACTATCTCTCTAATATACCCTCTATCTTTCTCTAACAAAATCTGTTACAAACCACCTTATTCACCTAGTTTCTCATTCACTAAGTGTTCTATTCCTATGTAAATTTCGCCATAGTCTCCCCTATAATTTTATACTCTCCCCACATT